>JBBMKA010008544.1:0-37396 GCA_037833695.1 Sechiopsis laciniata | reverse complement strand
GTCAAATTATGTAAAATATCTTTGTTGGTTTTAATTATATATTTATTTTATGGAAGTCGAATTATGTCATCTAATTTCTTGTTTTAATTATCTATTTTTTTATGTTTTATAGTTCGAATCTTCTAAATGAACCATGATTGTATATTTATATTCATTTCCTTACCTTGATTAAAGATTGTATTTTGTTTATATATAATGTAGGACTAATTTAAAAAAAAGATATTTATAATTTATAATTTATTATTGGACCCGATGACTCAACCCAATCCAACCCGAAAATATAAGAGTTGGGTTGTATCTTTAATTGGGTTGGGTTGGGTTGGAAAAACTATCAACCCGAAAATTTGGGTTGGGTTGAAAACCCCCTCAACCCAATCCAACCCAACCCATGTTCACCCCTAGTCAATATATTTTCTAAGTAACTTTCTCAAACTTTACTTTTTTTCATATAACTTTGTCATTATCTATTTAAAATTAATTTTATGAAAGAAAATTAGATGCAAGGACCAAACTTGTTAAAGAAAATTGAAGAAGCTTTTTTTAGTTAGAAATGTTGTTTTTGATATATTAAAAATATTGGACATTGGATCGGATCCATTTTTAAAAAACCGAAGATATCGGTTCGATTGTCGATTTGGCACAAAACAGACCAAAATCGAACCGAAATCACCCCTACTTTTTAGTATAGGATTGGAGTTTTATTTCCTTACCCCTTTTTTCTTTACGAAGATTGAAGAAGATTTACTTTAAAGAAGACGAAATTTAAAAAAAAAAAAAATAGAAAAAAGAAAAAAAGATTGACCTAAAGTATTATTAAAAAACAAAATATCACATCAACCTAAATTGCACCACTGTCAAAAAAAAGAAAAAAAAAAAAACTGCAGTAAAAAAGAGGGCGTTAGAATCTTGAATTGCTTGCAGCAGATCAGATGAAGAAAGAAGAGAACAGAGTTTGGATTTAGGGGAAAGGCTTTCCAAAGACTTGGAGATTCTAAATTTGCTTTCAATTCAAAAAGCTTCGGATCTCTCTCTCTCTCTCTCTCTCCATTGCTGCCCGTTCCTTCCTTCCTTCCTTCCTTCAGGTTCTTCTAAGTTTCTCATATTCTTCAAACAATTCCTTAATGAACTGCCGCCTCTTTCACCGTTTCTGGATACTTTTATCGCTAATCTTAAGATTTTCGAGCTTTTTTAACGCATCAAGGAGTTCTGAGAATTCACAATTCTCTAATTTGAGCGCGTATGGGGTTAATTCTGAAGGCTTAGCTCGAATCGGCGGCAGATCTCTCCTATCCCTTCCCGTGTGAGTATTTCTTTACTATCTCTAAGGCACACTATGATAATCATGTGTTTTTTTTTTTTTTTTTTTTAATTTAAACTTATTTTTATTCATATTTCCTATGTTAATAATGCTAATGCTAACTAAGTTTTAAAAATTAAAACAAATTTTTGGAAAAAAATTATTTTTTTTCTTTTTCCAAATTTTGGTTTGTTTTCTAAAAATATAAGTAAGAAAAACATATGATAAAGTAGTTGTTAGGTTTAAATTTCAAAAACAAAAAATTAAAAATAAAATAGTTATCAAAAGTGTTGGTAGCATGTAAGGAAAATTTATTAGGATTGAATTATGACTTGAACTTCGGCCTTGTTTGATTCTTAATTTATATTTAGGAAAAGTAGTACGACTCTTATTGCTTCTTTGAATGGCGAAATTCATTTGGTGGACAATAATTCTTTGAAGATAATTTGGTCGTTTAATTCTGGATTACCAATCTACTCGTCGTACCAAGCTAATATCAATCACGAAAATGACGAAGAAAATGCTTCAAGTTTGAGCAGATACTTCTTTTTTGACTGTGGGGATGACTGGGAGCTCTATATTCATACATATCATGGTAAAATGGTAAAGTTTTAGTGAATAATAACACACATCATTTTAATGTTCTTTTCTCAAACTTCATAACTCTATTATACTAGAATCACTATTTTGATGTTCTTATCAACTAGTTGAGAAAAATTTATAGTTGTTATGTGTAAGTTTGATTTTCTCTATATAATTAAAATATGTAAAAACAATTTAACTTTGATGTGAATATATTTCTTTCTCTTATGATCCATTTGACGTTTCAGAAACTACCAAGCACGATCGATGAGGTTGTTAGAAGTACACCATACATATTCGAGGATGGTACAGTAATGATTGGTTCTAAGAAAACTACAGTTTTTGAGGTTGATCTTGTGACAGGCCAGCTTATCCGTAACCTTATGTCTAGTATTTTATCTTCTGAGCTAAGCAATGAAGAATTTGGTAGTTATAAATCTAAAAAAAATCTTGATGATAAGGATTTGATACAACCCAGCGTGATGAACCCTGCTGAGCCACGATTGTACATCACACGAACGGATTATTCTCTAAAATCATTTTTCTCTAGTTCTGAAGAAGTTTCCTGGAGTTTGAATGTTGCTGAAATTGGAGCTACCTTACTCTGTCCAGAGGTTGAGAATTCAATAGAAAGTATTCATTGGAATCTTCAAAATAAGAGTAGTCTTGATTTTGCTACACCGTTGTCTTGCCAATCAAAAACACCCATCTTTCGTGAACGAAGTCATTTTTCGTCCAGAACTTATCAGTATAAAAGACTATCAAAGACTCATAATATTGATAATATGTCTTTGGTGTATGCTCTAGATTCAATCTTTTCTTCCCAATTAAAGATTGATAAACATTTCAACACTCGTTCCAAAAAATTGTTGCTTCCTAGGCCCGCATCAAACATTACCTCTTCTCTATTGCCTAATTCAACTATTGCTAAGGGACATAATAAAATAAAGACTTTTCCTGGTCCAGTTGGATTGTTTGTTGTGTTCTTAATAACCATGCTAGTGGGATTTAGGCAATATGGCAGGACATTGGTTGTGAAAGTAAAACAATCTTTTTTCAAAGAGAAGACATCTAGTATTTCTAGTTCAAGAAATATCTTATCAAAGAAAAACAAATCTCGAAAATCAAGAAGTGGAAATTATGAGAGAAGGGATGTATCTCCTTCATCAAAAAATAAAGATTTGCTAATGCCAAGAGAAGGTAATGTCAATAACTGGTTTCAGGACAACATTCTTACTAATATTGGTGATAATGGACGTCAGATTGGTAAATTGGTCGTAACCAACAAAGAGATAGCCAAGGGTAGTAATGGCACGATTATTCTCGAGGGAATCTACGAAGGTCGACCAGTTGCTGTCAAGCGCCTTGTCAAGTCTCACCACGATGTTGCCTCTAAAGAAGTTCAAAATTTAATGGCTTCTGATTGTCACCAAAATATCGTGCGATGGTATGGGGTGGAGAGTGATCAAGATTTTATATATCTTTCATTGGAGCGGTGTGCTTGCAGCCTAGATAATTTGATTCAAATGTGCTTTGATCAGTCCCTGAACTCTATGATTGGCTTGGATCAAGATATTGAACCCATGATTGAGCATAAACTGCATTTGGAGTTTGCCAAAAATGCTATGTCATACTTGAAATTATGGAAAGAAAATGGTCATCCGTCTGCGACTCTTCTAAAACTCTTGAGGTTTTCTTTACTTTCTCAATATAACAATTTTTTTTAATCCAATACAATAAGAAATTTAGTTATATAGATTAATCGTGCCAATTATCATACCATAAGTTTATTGTTTTCTCATTATTATAATATATGGCTCTTGGAAGATAGAGAAGTAATAAGAGAGTTATATAATGAATCTTATTAGTAAGTAAGATTATTTGATATATGTTATTTCTTTAGATTGGTTATCGAAGTGGGAGATTCCATTCATAAGGTTTAAGCATGTAGGAACTATAATGTTTTTTTACATTTCTCTTATTTCTTTTGCATATACATTATATGTATAGATATATAATCAAGCACAATGTAAATGCAGGGATATGGTATATGGGCTGGAGCATTTGCATGAGTTGGGGATAATTCATCGAGACTTGAAGCCACAAAATGTGTTGATAGTTAAGCAGAAATCAATATGTGCAAAGCTCTCTGATATGGGAATCAGCAAGCGTCTTTCAGCTAATATGTCGTCCTTGGGGCATCGTGCCACAGGTAAGTATTCTTTAATAGCTATCATTTCCCCTTTAATACTCATGTTATGTACTACATGCGTTCAGGGTTGATATGGAAATTCTATCGTAGGTTGTGGGAGTTCTGGTTGGCAAGCTCCTGAACAACTTCTTCAGGGACGACAAACACGTGCAGTCGATTTATTTAGTTTAGGTTGTGTTATCTTTTTCTGCATCACTGGCGGTAGACATCCATTTGGTGATCGTCTTGAACGTGATGTCAATATTGTGAAAAACAAGATGGATTTGTTTTTGGTGGAAAACATCCCCGAAGCCGTAGATCTTATTTCTCAATTGTTAAATCCTAATCCTAGTTTGAGGTAAGAATTAATTGTTCAAGAACACTAAAAAAATCTTTAAATATTATTTTTTATTTAAACATATTGAAGTTAAACAATATTACACCTTTCACGTCTCTTTGTACCCTTTTTAGCATAATTATGTGTTCTATTTTTGTAGAATAAAAGTATAAATTTTTGTGCTCTTGATAATTTTTATCGTTGATTATACCAGACCGAAAGCATCCGAGGTGCTACACCATCCTTTGTTTTGGAGTTCGGAGTTGCGACTTTCTTTTCTTCATGATACTAGTGACAGGATAGAGTTGGAAGACAAAGAGACGACTCTTATGAAAGCATTAGAGAATACTGCTCAGTTAGCTTTAGACACTAAATGGGATGAAAAGATGGAACCAGTGTTTATCGCTAACATCGGTCGATATAGGCGTTATAAGTATGATAGCGTTCGAGACTTATTGCGAGTTATGCGCAATAAATTGAATCATTATAGAGAACTGCCAAAAGAAATTCAGGTTTTCTTTTCTATATGCTCTTTTTTTTTTCTTATTCATTCATGGTTCATTTTGATGAGCAAATTGGTAGCAACACACCATTTTGATTTTATATGATTTATATCATAAATTAACTATTTAGTATCATTGAACATTGTGTCTTTATGAAGTTTTGTTGTCCATTGCAGAAGCTGATTTGTAACTTTGATATGTATTTTTATTTCAGGAGCTAATAGGATCTGTTCCAGAGGGATTTGATGGTTACTTTGCTAGTAGGTTCCCAAGACTCCTGATTGAAGTTTACAAAGTTATAAACCAATTTTGTAGGAAAGAAGAATGTTTTCAGAAGTACTTTAAAAGTCATGTAGACTAGATTCTTAAATACCGACTTCTTGAAGAAAATATAAAAAATATTGTCTAAAAGAAGCACGAGCTCCAATAACATCATGTATCGAATTTCCCTATTCCCAATTATTGTTGAATAAAAAAAGGGGCACGATATAAACAATGCTACAATTATTGCGGCAACAATGTACATGTTTGTATCATAATATATACTCAAATTTCATTCCCTTTTAATACTTGATGGTCCAAATGTTTGTGAAACTTCAATTACTTATAGATGATCATTTATTTATGCACTTCTAAAAATAATTGATATTGGTAAACTCCTGGCCAATAATACTGTACTTGCAATGGGTTGAAAGGAAGAGGCTGCATATGGACAATGACAGCAACATTGTTCTTCTTTGGGCCATCATTCAAGACTTTAACATGATGCTCTATTGAGATGATTGGAATAAGTCTCGATCGTGAATGCCGAGTGACGCAATCGAGTAGTTTCGAGCAAATGAGCCTTGCTGGTAGCCAATTGGGTCATTGTTTGAAACCAAAGCTTTAATCCCTCTTGACTGGGGAAGAAAGTTCATAAACCTTGAAGGATTTAGATCAGGCTTGCAGTGTAGCTCTAGTTATAATAAAAACAACAAATAACCATATGAGCAGCACGAGGTGACCAAAATGCCATGTGAGCAACAACAATTAGCCTATTGGCTGCATCAAATACCTCAAAGAAAGAAAATATTCAAGTTAAAGAAGTTTTATCGATAAAAGTAGGGTAAAATACTTGTTTTATTTTTGTACTTCAACTTTCATTAGTCCAATTTTATTCTCTCAATTTTGAAATTTGTTTCATTTTAGTTCCTAAATTTGGTTTTGTAATTGACATTACAATAATTTGTGTGTTGGAAAAATTGATATTACAATATCTTAATTACATGTTTGAAAGAAAAAAAGAATCCAAAGGAGCAAAATGATTTTTCAAACTTGATACAAATTTATTAAATAATATGGGAATCTACCTCACAAATTAATTGGTAGTGAGTGAATTACCAATTGAAAAAAAAATGATTTAGTCGATGATACATGTCAATTATTATTGTGCTCGACCTATTGGAGTATCTCATATCACTCTCGACATATTCTTCAAGATGTGTATACAATCTTAGATTGATCCAAATTTATGGACCAAAATACCTGCTTTTCTTACTTGCTAGGTCGGATTCAAATTTTTAGAATCAAATATCTGCCAAGCTTATTCTCGCTAGGTGGAGTCTAAATTTCTAATAAATACCCATATGAAACTATGATAACATTTGATAATGAACAATACTTAAGTAAGAGTAGGTAAGTATTTTGGAAATACTTACCCACCCTTACAACCACACATTTTTATTTTTTTGCATTTCTCTTTCTATCAATTAAAGCTATTTAAAAAAAAAAAGTAAAAATATGTGACTCTAAAGTGGGTAAATATTTCTAAAATAAATACTTACCCACCCTTATCTAAGTATTGTTCTTTGATAATAGGGTTTTTCACTTAAAACCAAACAAACATGAATTTCCTTTTTCTTTTATTTTTGACACCGAAATTCCAACTGTTAGAATTTCTCGAAGCTGGCGACTTTATTTTTCGCCTATACGTTTTTTAAGTTACATTTTGTCCCAAAAGCTCAGTGAAGCGGGCGGGAACTCGAGCTTCGACTGCTCTGAACATGGCGGCAACGACCGAAACAGTCCCAAAGAACGATGGGATTGACGGAATGATAACACACGACGACGACGACGAGCACGAATCCAAGGAGAGGGTAATCCAGAAGTACTTTCTTCAAGAATGGAAGCTCGTCAAGTCCATTCTCGATGACATCGTTTCCAGTGGATTCGTCTCCGATTTATCGTCGGTCCACAAGATCCGATCCATTGTAAGCTTTTCCAGAACTCTCTTTCCATTTAGTGTCAGGATCGGATATAGCATTTGCTGATTGGAAATTTTCGTTTGGGATTTTTTTTAGCGACTTAGTGGCTGTTTAGCTTCTAGCTCTGGTATAATCAACGTTTAATTTGTCAAGTGGAGTACGTATCGAATTGGGGTGTAATTGAATTAGTTCGTAAGTTCATGATTTGATCCATTTGTGGCGATTAGAGATGTGCTACATTGATACAATAGATGTTTACGAAATTAGAGTGAATCACTGATTTATTTGGGGTATTTGAAATTTTTGGTGATGTTGATGAGAACCTGCTACTACTTAGTCATAATGTGATGGGCAGAATTTCTAGTAGATATGTATACTGACCTCCTTTTGTGGGGTTGGAGCCAACAAGAGCAAGCGTATGTCCATGACTAAAAGGTCATGTGTTCGAATTCTCCCACTCCCATTTGTTGAACTAACACTCAAGCTTATTTATAACCCTCTACAACATACAACTCTTAAAAGCATAGGAAATCCGAACATTTACAATCCTGAAAGAGCATATTCGCACATACAACTCTTAAAAGCATAGGAAATCCGAACATTTACAATCCTGAAAGAGCATATTTGCACCTTTACTTCTTTATTAACCTGAATTACTCTTGAAATATATAAAGTCTTTTAAAGCTTCAATAACTCACTCTAAACTAATTAAAGAATTGACTTTAAGGGGGATTTACAGAAATTAAAAGAAAGGGATGAGTTTGAAACTCGGTAAATAGGATTCTAGTGCTTTTAGAAAAAAAGTATGCTGTTAAAAATATGTGCTTTTTCCTTATGAAGTGATTATTTTGTTGCGTTTGAAATTGAAACTAGTCTCAATTTTCTGTGGAATGCATATTTCTTGATATGCCGAAATTTTCTTCTTATACAGATGGACAAGTATCAAGAACAGGGTCAGTTGGTAGAGCCCTATTTGGAGATCATAGTCTCTCCTTTGATGTCACTAGTTTGTTTAAAAGCAACTGAACTTGCTGCAGCGTCGGATGAAGTACTTGAAGTAATAAAGCCAATATGCATCATTATCTATGCTTTGGTTACAGTCTGTGGATACAAGGCTGTCATCAGGTTCTTCCCACATCAGGTTTCTGATTTGGAACTTGCTGTGTCTCTCTTGGAGAAGTGTCAAAATACAAACTCAGTGTCCTCATCGCGACAGGAGAGTACTGGAGAGATGGAGGCTCAATGTGTGATACTTCTGTGGCTTTCAATACTCGTGTTGGTTCCCTTTGATATTTCCACTGTGGACTCAAGCTTATCCAACACCAATAGTTTAGCTAAATTTGAACCGTCTCCACTGGTGTTGAGAATAATAAGCTTCTGCAAAGATTACCTTTCAACTGCAGGGCCTATGCGAACCATGGCTGGCTTGTTGCTTGCAAGGCTTTTAACGCGTCCAGATATGCCTAAGGCTTTTATTAGGTTATTGAATTTCTGAAATTATGTTTTAGTGTCTGGAAATTTTATCTAAGGCTAGGGCACTTAATTACATTAATTTGTTCTATGAGTGTATTTGCTGAAGTGTTTCCCTTTTGTTTTGATCAGACTCAAACCCGTGAGCTAACTAAGCTTATTTGCTAATGACAGCTTTACTGAATGGACGCATGAGGCCTTATGTGCTACAACAAATAACATCATGGACCACTTTCGGTTGCTTGGTGCTGCAGGAGCATTAGCTTCCGTTTTTAAGGTTTTTATTTCTTTTGTTTCGAGTTCATATTACTCAGAATATACATATTATGAAATTATAATCAAGAAGTTAAGCATTATTATATTTTGGTTGGAGAATTAGACTTTTGTTGAGAGATCTTGTTATGTTGTTAAGGTTTATTAATGGTAAAAGTCATTTTGCCTTCTCTTTAAACCTTCCTCTCTCTAATTGCTCTCTACCAAAAAAAAAACCCTAGCATGCGGTGCGCCACTCTTCCTCGCCCTTTGGCGCACCCTCCTCTCCACCATTGACGCATCTCCTATCTCCATCGCCGGTGCCATCATCCACCCTTCTTCACCCAAGTTGTGTTTTCACTAATGTTTTATATCTCTTTACTCTGTTTTCTCTCACCTCTATGCACATGCCTTCTGTTTGCTGTTGATTTCTTCTGATGCAGCGATCCATCTATTGTTGGTTGTTTGGCTCCGTGTCGCTGTCACTCTTCATTCTCTGTCCCTATTCGGTATCACTACCTTGATAATTTTCCCCCAATTTAGTATGTTGGTGCTCTGTGATCCTCACCCCTCTTTGAGTGCTGACCATCTCTCTCTCTTCTCTTATCTTCTATCTTTTTCTCTCCTCGTCTCGTCGACACACCATTCTTCTTTCTCATCCTTCTTTCATTATCTCTTTATCCTCCCCTTTTCATTTTTCCTCACCAAGCATCAACTTTACCTAATCGCTCAAAGTGTTTTACGATTTTCTCTACTTTACTCTCCTCTTGCTACATCCTCTGTCCTCTGGTAGTGAGTGCACCAGTCTCTCTCTCTCTGTCTTCTTTGATGCTCTTATATCTTCTCTATTTTATCTCCCACATTGAACATTGGCTAATCTCTTCGCTTGAAGAGATCTTTACGTCTTTCTCCTCCGGTGGTGAGATCACTGGTACTTTCTTAGACGCAAAGCCAACCTTACCACATTTACTAGGCTTTTTCTTCTCCTTTGGCGCAACATCTGACCACAAAGAGGATATGATGATACCCTCCATACTCAGGGTCTTTTTTCGACAAACTACACATCTACACTTTCATGCATTTCTTCTCTAGAGAATACATTGGGGCGTTCTCCTCTTTCTCGAATCTCAACAATCATTTGCCGCTTTGACACAACTCTTCAAGCTTTGAATATGGGACAATCACTCAAGGAATAATCTGACAATTTTTTTCTATCTTCTCCAACGAAATCGTCAGACAAGACTCCATCTGACACACATTACACATCTCTATATCATTGGTGTTAGGCTTGTATTTATCATATTTTTCTTTGGCTTTTGTCCTATGTATTTTTGGCCTATGTAGTTGGCGTCTTCTCCCTCTTTCTCTTCGCTCCTCATTCTCTTTCTATCTTCCCTGTAAAATCTTTCAAATATCAATGAAATGATTTGTTTCTTATAAAAAATATATTATTTGTTTATTTATGTTGTTGATGTTATTTGTTTGGTGATTTCTCTTTTTCTTTTTTGATAATTGAGAATATAAACTTTGCCCCACTATATACTCGCACCCGCGCCTGTCTCAATGTCCGGACTCAGGAGACAACAAAAGATTTTACAATTGAGCTCACTCGTGGGTCCTGAACTTGGGACCTCCAAGTGAGCATACCTTGGAGACCCCAAACCTCTACCAAAGAGGTGGGGAAATTTTGGCCATTTCTCTATGCATTTTTCGTTAAAAAAAAAGAATATTTGATCCTCCTAATTTCAGTAATCTTTTAAAGCAATCCTATGTTTTATTTTATTTTATTTTATTTTTAAATAAATGGAATTGGAATTGCATAAGGTAGATTGTTTTTGTACCGGTTGATGGATTGACTAGCTTTGAATGGTGAATGGAAAATGGGTCAAGAGTTCTTGAGATAGGTTTGTAACTTTAACTATCACATGAAGCGTACCAATGATTATTGTAGTTTTATTTCACTTGTCTGAAAGCAATTTATAAATTTCGTACTAGTCTCAATTAATATAGATTTTAAAATTTCTAATTATCTAGCTCAGGATTTAGGCCACTTATGTTTTATTTATCAATGACAGACTGGCGATAGAAAACTTTTGATTGATGTGGTGCCTCAAGTTTGGAATGACACCTCAACATTAATCAAGTCCAATACTGCTGTTCGGAGTCCATTACTACGTAAATATTTGCTGAAATTAACTCAGCGAATAGGGCTTACTTGCTTGCCTCATCGTGCAGCTTCCTGGCATTATGTGGTCAGTAGCGAAACTTTTAAATCCCTCCTATTATTTTCTTGGAAAATATGTTATAATTTTTAAACTCCATATTTTGTCTTTTCCCTTTTTGTGTGTGTGTTGGGGGGGTATGTATAATTCTTTTACAAATTCAAGCAGGGTTCTTGGTCTCTTTTAGTTACTGCCTTGTTCAATAATTAATAGGGCTAAAAGCCTAGTGGTTGGGTCAATTGTGTTCTACACAGGCAAGTGGGCATCTTAGGTTAACCTTTATCTTTATGTATTTAGGTTTTTTTTTTGGGAGTCAACTCTTGATCTTGTTCTTTTAAGGGGAAATAATAGAAGTTCTCAGCGACACCAGCCTCCCCAAAATCCCAATAGGCTCTCTCCCAATTAGAAAAAAGGTAAGAAGAAATGCCCCTTAACCTAGGGCAGTACTTGATCATTGCTCACCTATTATTGCAGTGCTGAAAAATGCTCCTCCCAATGAGTGTTATGCATGATTGCTTCTGTTTGGATTATGTTTACGCCGTGTCTGATGCTAACTTCTTTGTAGTCTTTAGTCAAACGACTTCCTTCTTTAGGAGGTTGTAAAATGGCTTGTTAGTTCATTTTCTCTTCAATTTGTAAGTACTTTAACGAGTTTCTTATGTTATATGACCCAGAGTAGAAGTAGAACCAACTCCCTTGGTGACAAAATTTCTGCTACTGTGTCCGTAGCAACACATAAATGCAGTCCTATCAATGCTGTTGAGCTGTCTGACAGCTGTCAAAGCCACACCAGCTTGGAAGATGAAGACATGGAAGTTCCAGAAATTATAGAAGAGATTATTGAGATGTTGCTCACTGGATTGAAAGATACGGTATGCCAAAAGAGTGGGATCCTTATAACATGATTTTAGTCTAGTAGCTAACTGATGGAAACTTGGACGGCTTGCTAGGTGCTCTTGCTTCTCTTTTCCATTGATGCTTAACTTGACTTAAGTGTACCGCATACCTTGGGCTCATCTTTGAAAATATTCTTAAGTTAGCTTTAAATCTCTTCATTTTCCCCATCTTGGGAGTTAATTGATTCAAATAATTTCTGATGCAACTCAAAATAATTCATATATCTGTAAGCTTATTGATTTATAAGGGCTCTGCATTTGCTTTGATTTTATTGCAGAGTTAGACTGTAATATATGAATGAACTTGGGGTTTGATGATGATTAATAGTTATCACATTTGGGCTTTTTTGTTTTTATCAATTTCTGTTTCATTCATCTTTAAGTTTGTGAATTCCTGTAACTGGGACAGGAGGCATAAAACTCCAGATCGTGGGTAAGGTATGAAGAACTAATATGATCTATGATCTATCCACCACAAGTGCTATTCTGTTGAGATATGAGACTCAACTTATTTTTGGAGGCTTAAAGGACTAGCCTTTTAGGCCTTTAGCATGTCAATGATGGGTAATTGATATTCAAAGAATTGTGGGACAATTTTGGGATTTCTTGAGGGACAGATTTTCTTGGCCTATGGTCCGACTCCTACCAGGTGATATCCATTGTCTATTACAGACCTCACTCCTCGGACATCCATTCAAAGAGAAAAGAAGTTATCGTGGGACAATTTTATTAGAGCATTTTGTTGGATTATATGTAGAGAAAGGAACTATAGGATTTTCCAGGAAAAGAGCTCAACCTTCCCAAGCTTTATAGAAAATCTTACCATTACTGTTATTTCCTGGTGTAAATTTTCACCTCTCTTCCATGATTATAGTTATGATATTCTATTAAGTAATTGGAGATCTATTTTGTAACTGGCCATGTGCCTTGTAATTTCATATCTATAATGAAATTATTTCTTATCCACAAAAAAAAACAAAAAACTTATATTCATAGAATTCATTGCAGTTTTGTGCTGACCTGCATCATAATTAAATATATAGGTTTTACATTATACTATTCCTGTTATTAATATTGCATGTTATCCATACCCCAGGATACTGTTGTTCGATGGTCAGCTGCAAAGGGCTTAGGTCGTGTAACTTCTCGTCTTACATCTGCGCTTTCAGAAGAGATTTTGTCATCCGTATTGGAACTATTCTCTCCAGGAGAGGTACACTGCATGTACATCATTTCTCATAATCCCCCCTCCCCCCAAAGAAACAAAATTATATTGAAGTTTTGTTAGAATTTCTGGAGCTGAATGCATGAGTTATGATATGGCTAATTTATAGATATTGAGGTGGCATGGTTTTTGTGAGTCTGTGACATGCTGTAATTTCTCAGGGTGATGGTTCATGGCACGGAGGTTGCTTGGCGCTAGCTGAGTTGGCTCGCAGAGGATTGCTCTTACCTCATAGTCTTCCTCAAGTTGTACCTATTGTTGTGAAGGTTGTATTTTATCTATTCATCAATTTTTGTTTCTTTTTAATTTTTTTTTTGGGGATAAGAAAGTCATTTCACTGAGAGGAAGAAAAGGTATAAGAGGAGCGATTAAGCATTTGGTAGGAACCAGAGAACTTAAATTGTATTGAAAAGTTATAAAATATAAAATTATAACTGTTCAAGTGATACTAAGATTCTCCTTGAGCTCACACTCACTTAAGCATAAGCCAACTTAGTTATTGTCTACCTTCATTCCCCTCCTATACCTCTATTTATAACCTAGATAAATTTTAACTAATCTAATATAATTCCTATCATATCATTTTTTAAGTGCGTGTGTGGGAATTCAAGAGATTATGAGTTCAATCTATTATGACCACTTACCTAGGAAATAATTTTCCATGGTTTTCTTGACATCCAAATGCAGTAGGATTAGGCGGTATGTTCCATAAAAATAGTCGAGGTACGTATAGGCTGGCCCAGACACTCATGGCTATTAAAAAAATCTGGACACTTTGGCAGAGAATTTCCGAATAGTGGTTGTTGATCTTGTTTAAGTGGTATGGTGACTGACATTTACTTGCTTCCTGGGGTTGTTTTGTTCCATTTTCTTCACCTTTTATCTCAGTTTGATTTATTTGGTTTTTGTTTGTAAGGTCTTCTGTTAACAGACCTTGCAACTATCTCCATGGATTTATTTCCTCTTTATGTAGTCTCCTTTTGGCTTTGGGGTGTTTGGTGTTGTTCGAATTAGGAATATAATATCAATGATCCTTAGAAAGAGATGAGTAATGGGAGAGCAATTTTTCTTGATTCGTTGTTTCTTAACCATTGATACAAGTACTTTGTATGCTATGCTGGTTTTGTATGAACGCTTTCTGGATTACTTTTGTAGATTGCACGTGGATGGATTTTGGAAGAAAAAACCTCTCGTCATGTAGAATTTGGAAACTAAAGCCCAACTATTGGGTCAAACAAAGCAAAAGCTGATTTTAAAAAAAAAGAAGAAAAAGAAAAAAAAAATGGAGAGACCAAACAAAGCCAAAGCCAAAGGGGTAATTTAAAAAGCTTCCCTTGAAGCCATCAATAAGCTGACACTCAAGAAAAATGTGGACAATTATTTGATTCTATAGAGGATGCACCAAACGAGAGGCACTAGGAATTTCTGTTTTGGATTATTCCTTAGTGTTGATGCTTTTGTACATTTTTTAAGTTTTGACTTCCAAAATGTCTTTAAAAACTCTGGAATGAGGTCCCTTCGAGAGTCAAAAGATAAATTCTCAAAGGATTGGGAATCCAACACCTCTAAAGTGTTGGTTCATGGTTGCTACTGAACCACCCATTATAAACAGTGTATGGATGGCATCTTCTATATCCTTATACACCAACCTGTTTTAAGCATTAAACTCCAGCAAAGGTTATTCTTATCTCGCACATCCTTCAGTGCAGTATCCCTAGAATTAACCAATACTTGTATTACTTAAAAGCTTTGGACAAGGTTTGCTAATTTTTGTATCAACAATATTACTCCTTTTTTAGCATTAGTCTCCTTTCATATTTTTAAAGAAAAATGTGCTTCTTGTAAGAGATTATATGCTTGGTCTCAATGTTTGTGTGTTTTTTTTGATGAAGAATCTCAATGTTTGTGTTGATTGTGTGATATCCAGTTTGCTCAATGATGATGCTTATATTAATTTGTGTGCTTCACCCATCTTCAGTTTCAGGAATCACTTTATGAAATATTTCCTTCCTATTTTATTACTGATCAATGTTTAAACTTCTTAATAGGCATTACATTATGATATTCGAAGAGGCCCACATAGTGTTGGTGCTCATGTACGTGATGCTGCAGCATATGTTTGTTGGGCATTTGGCCGTGCCTATCATCACACAGACATGAGAGAGATTTTGAAACAACTTGCTCCTCATCTTCTATCAGTCGCTTGCTATGATCGTGAGGTGTCAAACTGTAGACTTGTTAATTTAATTGTTTACTATACTACCGACATGTGAAGTTATTGTTTCTTTTTATTTTCTAATTGCCAAAGTTTTAAAATGTGATGCTTAGGTTAACTGTAGAAGAGCAGCCGCAGCAGCTTTTCAGGAAAATGTTGGAAGACAAGGGAACTATCCACATGGCATTGATATAGTGAATACTGCTGACTATTTTTCACTCGCGTCTCGAGTAACTTCATACTTGAAAGTTGCTGTGTGTATAGCTCAGTACGAGGGGTATCTTCTTCCATTTACTGATGAGCTGCTGTGCAACAAAATATGTCATTGGGTATTCCTTAATTTTTCTAACATACCTTATTATTTTGTATTTTTTCTTATTTATTTATTTTAATGAAATTTCAATCTCTTATCCATGGAAACAAACGATCTGTCATTTTTGTAAATTTTATGTTGAATGTATTCTGTTGCATTTCTCCAATTACTTGAATCCTACCATCACATTATAGATTCTTCTATTTGTAATTTTTTTGGTACGTGTCACGTGCTTCATTAAGATTAAGTTTTGTTGGACTTTTGGTGCACTGCACTATGATCCTTATATTCGTTTGTAGCTTTGGCACATGTCAATGCATAGAATTTGAATTTTTATCTTCTATTGTGTTATGGTAGTTAGAATTTGGTAAAAGAATATATGAACTAAAAAATGTTTAATTTCTTTAAATGGCATTGTTCAAGAATTGTACAAGGCATTACATGATTGGCGTGATTACAATAGCGTGTGCTGTGAAAATTCCAAAGACAATCTTCTTATGGCAGTGGAGATTTGAATTAAGATGACTAGTAGTTGAAAGTTATGGATTGAGTAGATAAGTTCTATTTGGCTGTTTCTTTCCTAGTTTTTTTAGTTCAACAATTGGGGGTGGAGGATACAAACCTATGACCTCTTAGTCATGAGCACATATATTATGTTGGTAGAGCTATGCTCTTGTTGATATTGCTTTCCTAGTCATAATCTTATAATTCTTTGCTCATTCTTGCTTTTGAAGATGTTTTAACCGGAAGATCTTGTACTTTTTCAGTCGATAGTTTGAAGTTGAGTCTTCTCCACAAAAAAAAAAAAAAAAAAGATGGTTTGAAGTTGAGATCATATTTGTCTCTACACAATTGAATTTTTAGGCAACTCATGATTAATTTAATTTTAAGGTTATGGACACTTATAAGTTTTATAGTTGAGGGATATTTCTCACTCTGTTCAACCCTTGTGGTTGGTAAGAGCATCAATACAGAATTTTTTTGTCAAAAATGTCTTCGCAATTGTTATTCATAAAATGAGAAGTTTAATTTCTCTTACCAGCACCCCGTGAGATCAATCTTATTGGGTTTTTCCAATGGCATATTGCTTATGGCTATCAATGTCTCAGGATAAAGGCTTGAGAGAACTTGCTGCAGATGCCCTTTCTGCCCTTGTAAAATACGATCCTGAATATTTTGCAAGCTATGCTGTAGAGAAGTTAATTCCTTGTACTCTCTCATCTGATTTGTGCATGCGCCATGGTGCAACCTTGGCAGTGGGAGAAGTTGTTTTGTCTGTACATCAATGTGGACATATTCTTTCCTCTGGTTTGTATAATGTTTCCCCTCTCTTGCTAAACCAAGTCTTCACGTTAAGGCTTTATTACTTTGACTTAAATGCATAGCTTTATGTTTAGGCCATTCTATACATCCTCCCCTCTAAAATTTGATTTTTTCGATCCTTGCAAACAGTAGCTCTGAATTAACTTATCCAATTGCATCTTCTATTCTATAGTTCCCCATTTTAGATATATTTGGTCAATTCAAGTTTTTCAAGTTCATAACTATAGATGAACTTTCCAATTGCTCGAAAGTTAAGAAACCAAAAGGTTGTGGGTTCAATTCATGACCACCTATACAAGAATTAGTTTCCTACGAGTTTCCTTGACATCCAAATGTTAGGGTCAGACAGTATGTCCTTGAGAATACTTGAGGTGCGCGCAAGCAAGTTCAGGCACTCATGGATATTTTAAAAAATGCTTGAAAGTTGATTTGTCGGTGTTGGAGGCTGTAGAGGAATTTTGGAGAAAACTTTGAAGTTTTGTACACTTTAATGTTCTTTTACCACAAGCAACTGAAGCTCTTTCTTGTAGTTTATTTTTGGTGGCTGAATAGATGATCTTGGCCAATGTTTTTGTAGGCA
Organism: Sechiopsis laciniata; assembly: GCA_037833695.1. Lineage (NCBI taxonomy): Eukaryota > Viridiplantae > Streptophyta > Magnoliopsida > Cucurbitales > Cucurbitaceae > Sechiopsis > Sechiopsis laciniata. The sequence goes on along the minus strand of JBBMKA010008544.1, from coordinate 19,747 downwards.
TCTTTTGTACTCTTCTTTCTCTTAATGAAAATGGGTTTATATTGAAAGAAAAATGACATCTATCTGTTGTTTACAGATATACAGAAACGCGTGGCTGGCATTGTTCCTGCTATTGAAAAAGCACGACTATATCGTGGAAAGGGTGGAGAGATAATGCGTGCAGCTGTTTCTCGTTTCATTGAGTGCATTTCTATATCTAATTTGCCATTGTTGGAAAAGACAAAACGGATGTTGCTTGATGCTCTTAATGAAAATTTGAGACATCCTAATTCTCAGATTCAGGTGATTGGTTTATAATCGTTGAATGGTTGCTTCTTTCTAATTTGTATTTATTTGATGATTTCGATAACTGTTTATTGGATTATGGTCTGCAGAATGCTGCTGTTAAATCTTTGAAACCATTTGTGCCAGCATATCTAGCTACTGCAGACACAAGTAAGTCTGGCAATATAACTACAAAATACTTGGAACAGTTGAGTGATCCCAATGTGGCTGTAAGAAGAGGATCGGCTCTAGCATTGAGCATTTTGCCTTATGAATTCTTGGCCAACAGGTGGAAAGATGTGCTTCTAAAACTTTGTTCCTCATGTGCAATTGAGGTGCGGTGATAAAAGCTATATTTTCATCTAAAAAAATGGGATATAGATCTTTACAATTTAATTTCCCTTCTATGTATGTTGCGTGCCTTTGCAGGATAAACCTGATGATAGGGATGCTGAAGCACGAGTGAATGCTGTCAGAGGACTTGTTTCAGTATGTGAGACATTAGTTCAGGGAAGAGAATGCTCAAGCGAAGATGACATACCATTGCTACATCTAATCAAAGATGAAGTAATAACAAGTTTATTTAAAGCTCTCGATGACTACTCTGTTGATAACAGAGGCGATGTCGGTTCTTGGGTTCGCGAGGCTGCTATGAATGGTCTTGAGAAATGTACATATATTCTTTGTGCGAGAGATTCTAATGGTTTCACTAAAAAACTAAACGAAGTTGATTCTGAACCAGAGTCACTTCATTGTGAGATGTCTGAGAAAGACCAAACAAACTCCTTCTTTGATTCAACAATGGCTACTAGTTTAGTGGGAGGAATTTTCAAACAAGCTGTAGAGAAGCTGGACAAGTTAAGAGAAGCAGCAGCGACGGTTCTTCAGCGATTATTATACAACAAGATTATCCATGTTCCACATATACCATTCCGAGAAATCTTAGAAGAAATTGTTCCTGATGATCCAAATATGAAATGGGTGGTGAGTTCTGATAAATTGTTCCTGAAGATTCATGTTCTTTTTTTCACAAGGGATGAGAAGTCGTTTACTAACTTGCACGATCAATTCCCTATTAGGTACCTGCAGTGGCATATCCACGTTTTGTACGCCTGCTGCAATTTGGTTGTTATAGTAAAACTGTAATGTCTGGGTTGGTTATCTCTATTGGTGGTATGCAAGATTCATTGAGCAAGGCATCAATGTCTGCTTTGATGGAATATCTTGAAGGTGATGCAATTGGAGACCAGGTTAAAAGTTCTAGGAAGGGTATGCTTTTTACAGACCTTCTTTGGATCCTTGAAAGGTATAAGAGATGTGACAGAGTCATTATACCAACTTTCAAGGTAAATTACTATGGCAATCCTTCTAAAGAACTTTAATAAATTACTGATTTTCCATCATGGAGAATATTCTGTTCTGTCGTTCAGCATCGTCATCATCACTATTATTATTAGTTTTTGCAATGAATTTAAACTTTTGATAGGAATATAATATACAAAAGCCAAAAGTAGTGGAATTTGGATATTTCATCTCAAACCTAAGGGGAAAAGAATAATTCAATGAATCATTGCTACATATGAGATCTCTAGAAAAGTTTGGATACCTATTTTCTTTTATAGGGGATTTTTTCATGAATAACAAAAACAAGGAAAAATTTCTATGGATGTCAAAATTTAAAAAAAAAAAAAATCGCAAAAACTGATTCACTTCAATCAAGTTAAACTGATTGAAAACAATTAAGTGAAATTGATTTAAAACAATGAAAGCTGAAATATTTTGTTATATATGAAATATTTTTTAAAAAGTTGCTATAATTAAAAGAATCTTTTTAGAATTATTCCATTCTTCAATATTATTGCTCAAAATTGAGAGGCGATGATGAGTTGAGATTATTATATCCCATATTATTCCGGATATGGCATTGTTTTTACATGCATTCCTGGCTTTTGTCGCACTGTTTCTTAATATATCCATCAAAGTTTGATTTGCTTTTCTTGCTATTGTTTTGTTTTTTTTTTTGAGAAGCTTTTCTTGCTATTGTTAGAGACTTGCTAATTTGATGTTCTATTCTCTATTTCAGACCATTGAGATTCTTTTCAGCAAAAGGATATTATTGAACGTGGAGGTTTGTTATCTTCATCTCTTTACTCTTAATTTCCCTCTTATAGTCTTCATGTTTGTGTCCAAATATTTCTTCTCTCTTATTGGATATTAAAATTTCTGCTCAATATATTGTCATCCCTTCATCTTAATTGACTTAGATGTGTTTGGATAGAGGGGTTTGAGTGGTTATAAATCATTGTTTGGATTGAGAGGTTATGACTGAGTGGGTGTGGTAGAAACCCTCATTTGGATAGGAGGTGTAATGATTGTGGCAGAAAACACTCATTTAGATAGAGGGGTTATGAGTGGTTATAGTAGAAGTGATATTGTACCTTAGGGTTTATGGATTTTATTGAGGTTTTATGGGGATTTTTTGGAGCTGCTCCATGTAAATGTGGGGTTGGCCCAACCCCTAAACAAACCCTCTATTCAAACACATCCACTGTGCTTATTGCCCGGGGACAAGCATTTATATTTTAACATATTTTTTAGAAATTATAGTAACAACCGAATCCCAAAAAGTGGTATGTGATTGCGTATAAGACTGCAAGTTTAATTGATCAATTTTTTTCTATAACTAGTTGTTAGAATGCAGAAATTCAGATTTTCTTAATCAAGCGTTCTCAGTCTCTTGTTAACCTCATTACTTGAAGGTCGATTTCTCGATCATAAGCAGTCTCTCTTCCAAGTTTTGCTCTAGCAACGTTTGTAATGTTGTACTTACATTTCACTCTACGGAATACATTTCATGGTGAAGATAATATTTATTTACATTATCAATGTGTTAATCTCTGGCAAATTTGCTTTTAGAGTAATAAATAAATTATTTCGGATTTTCGACAGTTGGTAATTGACTGTGGGATGTAATTTCCAGGTTCACATCTCGTGTTTTTGTAATGGAATTTTGGATTCCTTGGAGATTGAAATGAAAGGATCAAAGGACTTTTCAAAGTTATATGCTGCAATTGCAATACTTGGTTATATTGCTTCGCTTTCAGAACCAGTTAATTCTCGAGCTTTCTTTTACCTTCTCACCTTCCTTAGCCATAGATACCCAAAGGTCAGAAGCTCAGCTTAAATATGTTTGTGTTACGTTTTTCTCTTTACTTTTTAAAGCTAGAGTAGGACATATAAATTGTATTTACTCTAGTAATTCGACTTAAACGAAATTTCATTATCAGCTGATCTTGATGTGATTATTTTGAACTCAGATCCGAAAAGCTTCTGCCGAACAAGTTTACCTTGTTCTCCTACAAAATGGGGATTTTGTGCCTGAAAATAGGATTGAGCAAGCACTTGAAATAGTCTCAAACACTTCCTGGGAAGGAGACTTGGAAAATGCAAAATTCCAAAGGCGGGAACTGTCCGACATTGCTGGAATAGAAACTGATCTAAATCCCAAGACTAACAAGGAAGTCAAGAATCGATTTTCAGCTGCGGATGAAAACGCTTCGTATTCGTCATTAGTCGAGTCAACCGGATTCTGAAAGCTCAACTGAATCTGAGACTCTTCTCTTCCTCCTTTCCTGTAGGTATGTCCTTGACCAATGGCTTATGCAGAGAATGAGGTCTGTGAGTGTTTACAGAAGCTAAAAATTGCGTTGGAACGGAGCGGAATCAAAATAGTTTTTCTTGGGAGACAAGTATATATTTGATGGGTTTATTTGCTGAAAATCTATTTAGAGGTTGCTGTTGCTGTTGGGTTGGTGTTATGGTTATTTTTTCTTAAAAAAAGTTATGTATTTATAGATGATGTGAGAAATGATATTAAGAGGATAAGAGGATATACACGTGCAAGGGAGATGATTCAAACCTATAACTTTTTTATTGAAGATATATGCTTTAACTAGTTAATATTGAAATATTATATAAAAAAAACTCATATTTGCATATATGTACATTTATATATTAACACTTTCATGTGTAAGCACATATGTTAATTATGTTCAACTAATCATTATTGCAATAATTTGTGTACTTTATTTTTAAGATTTCGTTAAAAGTATCTTAAAAAGTATTTGATAGATTCTTAATATGTTTAAATATTTTTTAAACTTTAAAAGATTGAACTTCTAGTCTTCTGTGTTCTTTTGATATCTAATTTTGTATTTAATAAGTTTATGACATAATTAACATTTCTTTTTTTAAAAAATTAATAGATTCATTAGACACAAAATTGAATAACCTATTCAATTTTGTAAATAGAGGTTAAACATTTGTTTTTTTAAAATAAAAAAGTGAGTGAAAATAGGCTAAAATTACAAGATTACTTCTTAAACTTAGAAAGATATCTTATCTAATTTGAGAGTTGTAGTATTATTTATGTAGGGTTGCAGAGTAAAATTTTACCTGTGTTTAACAATGAATTTTTTTTAAAATATCCTATTATACAATTGATGAAGAATCTATTATAAACTTTTAAAAAATCTATGAATCTATTAGATATATATTTTAGTGTTAAAATTGGATTTATAATTTAATCTAAAAACACTTGTTCATAGAACATAGGAAAATGAATAAGCTAATAAATAATATGTTAAATCAAGTTATTAAATATAGTCATTAGCTTATCTATTCATTTAGGCCGATAATAACTTAGTTTAATTGATATGATGCATACAATAAATCTTTAATATCAGGTTAAGAAAAAGTATGTCGTTTCTAAAAAAAAAAAAAAAAAAAAAAGAAAGTATGTCGTTCGTTTTAAAAGCAATAAAAATAAATATATGTAAATTTATTTAGCAATTAAGCGCGGGTAGCTTAGTGGATAGAGTGTCTGTTTCTTGAACAGAAAGTCGTAGGTTTGACCCCTACCGCGTCAAAATATTAGTTTCATTCAATAATCATTTTATTTATTTAATGATTTTCCATAAAAGTTAAAATAAATAAATAAATAAATAAATAAAACAAGAAAATAAATAAATGAAATGGGTAGGTTTGTTTTTTGTTGGCCAACATGAAGAGCAAAAAAGCTAAGGGAATCAATAGCCCTTTTCAAATTGATGGTATTAAAAAGATAACATCCAACTTGCTTTTTACTTTAAATTTATCATAGAATATGATATATTTAAAAATTGAGGCGCCAAAAAGAAATAAAAACAAATCCAAAAGGGTTGAAGAGATAATAAGAGTGGCATCACAAGAATAGTTTTTTAACAAACATTTTGTGGGAAACTTTCATCTCTCTCTTTATAATATTCTCCACTAAAGCAAAAAAGATACCACAAATCTCACTCTCTATCAGCCTTGCTGCATTTCAGAAAGAATTATAACTTTTAAAAGACCCATAAGATATTTTTTTGAGAAAAAACTAATTTGAAACTTGAAATGAACTAGAGAGGGGATTTTTTATTTTTTTTATTTACCCATTGCTCTTCTGCAGACTGAGAGAAGAACAACAAGGATGGCAAGAGTGGCAACGACGCCGATGATGATCGCAACAGTCTTGCCCGCTTGGTCGTCACTCGAAGAAACTGAATTCAAAGACAAACCATAAGGAAATAGAGTGAGTATTTATACTTTTGTGAAGAGATGTTTTTGCTTGAAAAGAGTGTTGATGCCCATAACAATAATTCAAGCGAAATAAATATTGTTACAACTACTTCAAATCTCCTATCTAATTGTGGTTGAACTAAAAAAAGATAAATGTGATTTTTTATTTTCTTCTTGGCTTTGCGGCTTTGGAATTGGTGTGCAAAAAGAAAACGCTCTCCACTATGACTTTTAGTCTAAAAGAAAGCTGAAAATATGTTTGGTTTTAAGTGTGCTTTGTGGGGGCGGGAGAGAAAAAGAGATATCTGTTTGATAACGTTTTTGTTTTTGTTTGCAAGAAATATGTCCTTTTAAGTAACTATTATTGCTTTTGAGAAATATGTCTGGACTTTTTAATAAAATGTTTATTATTTTGAAAATATGAGAGAATGAGAATCAAAAAATTGTTAGACAAAGAGTTATTTCAACCATTACTAAAGATATTTTTACTTTTTTTTGTCTTAAAAAATTGAAAACGATGAAACTAGAAACAAGAAACAAAAACGTCATTTCATGGGTCGTAATCTTTCCCTTTAATGAAATATTTGGGGTTGTTCCCAAATGCCTAACTTTTATTTTTTCACTTATTTGTTTGTGGACATCTTTTTGTTGTGAGTGGAGCTTTATGGAGCCAAAATATGGTGGAGATCATTGGAACAAAATTGGCTGAATGATTAAGCAACATTGCTAAAGTGGCAAATTATTGACCTAATGATTTTTAATACCAATAATGCAAAACCCACTTTCTCCAAAATCAGCACAATAGTTATCTTTATAAAATATAGTTAAAAATAATTTTGTTGTGAAAGTAACATAATGAAAAAAAAAAAAAAAAAAAGTAGAGGTGGCAAGAATAACTAGGGGAATAACAACAGCAATGGAAAATGCCTAAAAAGAAAGCAAATTAAAGTGGAAAGAATACCCTAAAGGTTTTGCTTTATTTAAAGAATTTACTCTGGTTGACCCTTTACTTCTAAAATTTGAAGTCTTTTAAAATCTCTCTCTATAACATTCTTATATTTTTCTACACCAAATGAAATGAAAGGAACATGGATATGGTAGAACAAACTTAAAATTTAATCAATAGCGATTATAACCAACATCAACACTGAAATTTGTGTAGGATTTCTGATCCACCTCTTTCAATTTGTACTAAAAATAAATAAAAACAATCCACCCACTATTAGGTTATGAGCAAAAACAAAAGTAATAAAAAGTATCTTAACTATATAATATGTATGATCTTATGACAAAGATGCTATGATTTTGAATCCATCTCCTAAATTTGTTGAATTATATAAAACAAAATGAAGTTTAATCACTTTAAATTTACGATTAAGGTTGTAATTGTCAAATGGACCAAGAAGTTGTAGGTTCAAATCTTTCGACTCCTAAATATGATTGTTAAATTAAAAAAATAAAAAATAAAAAATAGGAAAAATTAGGGTTTTGGTTACCAGAAGAATTAGGATAGAAGCCAGAGGCCCAATAGCGAGCATAACACTGTCCCAAGAAAACATCAGCAGCAGCAGCTGATCCACACAAGCTCTTCAACTTCCCAACAGCTTCACCAAGACAAGAAGAACAATCTTGTGAACTCAAATCCCCCAAACACTGAGCAAACCCCTGAACCAACCCCGAACTACTAACCCTAAATCCATTCCCCGTCCCCGCCCCCGCCTGCATGTCCGCGAGCACGTCGTCCCGCCTCCGGAAGAACTCGACGTCGTTGCTCGAGCTCTGGCTGCACTTCTTGTACTTCACACTTGTGTCCAACTTCCCCAAGAAATCAAAGTGCTCATACCTCACATAACACCCCTCCAATTGTAGGGATGCCCCATAGGAATTAGGGCATATCAAGTGAATTTGGTTCACTCCACTTTGAATGCACTTTGAGCAATCAGCTAAGGCTATGTCCCCTCTGCATTGGTACACACCAAAAATTGCTCCTTCAGTTACACTATTAATTGAGGAATCATTTCCAATTGCAAAGTCATTGTAGGTCATTTGGGAAGATGAGGAGGCCATTGATGTAAGCAAAGAGTTGAAATTTGATTCAAATTGGGAATTGGATTGGTATTTTTCATTGGAACAACCAGCATAAATGAAGACATGGGCTCTAATGGGGAAGCCATAAGAGATGGAATTTCTCAAAGAAGAAGAGAAAAGGAGAATTAGAAGCAAAATAAATGAATAATTGAGTTGTAAAGGTGATTGAAGGGTTTTGTTTGAAGAGTGAAATTGAAGATTTCTTCTCATGATCATCATAAAAAAAAAAAAAAAAAAAGAGAACTTTTTTTTTTTGGAGAATTTGAGGGTCTCACCAAATCTCTCACACAAAAAAAACCATTCTCTTGTTTCTTTTGGGGTTTTGTAATTTTTGAGGGCCTTTGATTTTTGAGGAATAGTAGCCTTTTTTCTTTAGTTTCTTTATTTTTTGGGGGGTTCCCTTTTGAATTTGTTCCCATTTTGGAGCCTTTACTATTAAGAAAAGAGAGACCATATTCTTTTGTTTTTGTTTGTGGCCCCTACTTCTTGTGTTATGCATTTTCCAGTCATAGCATCTCTCTCAAAAAACACTTTTAATAGAAAAAGAGAGATGTTTTGCTTTTCATTTTACCCAAATTTCAATGGATTTTATTTGTCATGATTTTCTTCACGTGTTCTTCAAAATTCAAGAGTGAGGGCTTTGGCTAAAAAAATTGAACTTATATATATATATATATATATAAGTATATGTGTGTATGTATATGTGTGTATGTATGTATATATGTATGTATGTATGTATGTATGTATGTATGTATGTATGTATGTATGTATGTATGTACATGTATGTATATATATGTATATATGTATATATATGTATATATGTATATATATGTATATATGTATATATATGTATATATGTATAAGCTTTTATGATAGCCTGTGGTCAGTTGGAAAAAGGGAGAAATAGAGGATAAAAAGTAGGATTTTAGGGGAAATGAACCTTTATCAAACAAATCCATAGCTTAGTGTATTAAAAGATTTAAATATATGTATGCGTGTAGTGGCATCTTTTAAAGTATGGTTATGGTTTTTTTTAAAAAAAAATGTAGCTTTGGACTACACATTTAAATGATTTCACTAAGAATAACTATATTATTGGTCTATGTGGTCTTTTCTTTCTAATAAAAATAAATTTTAATTGATGAATGATAGTAGTGTTAATGTGGAATGTGACTATTTTCTATTATAAAATTATTATAGATTCAGTAAAGAAGTTTACAAAGTTCTAAAGCAATAATATTGTTCATTTCAATATATAACCTATTAAAGTGAAATCAGCTTATAAAAAGACCTTTTGGAGATACACTAATGCTGAAATTATGTCTAAACTAAACATCTCACATAGTGTCATTGATTAGTCCTATGATCATGATAAGATTGGATTTTTTCCTTCATAATTTTGACAAATATTTTGCAAGCAGACTTAAAGTTAACTACACATATTAATAAAAGAAAAAAGATTATGATCTTTCTTTCAACTAGGCTAGTTTTAAATTATTTCAAAATAAAACTAAATACCAAAAATTTTTGCTGCATCAACTCTTTGTTACAAAGTAATTATAAATGTAGACAAATTTCAAAATATTTGCATCTATAATCATTATTACGTTTTAATACTTTATTATGAATACTCATTAATATTAGTATTATGTATTATATAAATACTTATTAATATCAGTATTATAAAAAAGTATGTGATAATACTAATTAATACCAAAAATTACATTTGCTGACTTTTTTTAAAATGACTGTATTTGTAATAACTAAAATGAGACTTTTTTTATATACAACTAAAATGAGATTTAAACTATAAACTAATGTGCGTTTTTCTTAATACACAATAAAATTGACAAAAGCTACAACAACATAGACGTTGGGAATGAAAAATATTTACAAAGTGGAAGTTTGAATAACAAAAATATGTTTACTAAAGAAAACCCAAAATATGATTCATTTAAAACAATAAATTTTTAGTTAAGAATTTTTGCTAAATATCGAGAATATATATTTTAAATAATATATACAAAAATTAATTGTTTAAAAAACTTATATATATAAATATTGAAAATGGTACGGGAATTGAACTGGATAACAAAACGAAGAAAGCCTTGAATCAGTTACAATTGAGCCCAGCCCATTACTATAGCTCCACCACAATATCCATGGGCTAGGCCCATTTAAATCAGTAGGTTTTGTCAAGATACTCATTTTTTTAGGGAAGTCAAAAAATACTCACTAGAATTCGACATCCCTACCTTTTCTTTTGACATACAAATTACTAACATATTTATCCAATTCGACTATATATATATATATATATATACACACACATTTACAATTTCCTATTTTAATTTTCAAATTAAAAAATATTATCCAAACTTAATTTAAATGTTGGTTTTTTAATTTTTAATTTTAAATTCTGTTAGCCATTTCTTTTTAGTTTCTAAGTTTTCTTATCATGTGACTTCAAATAATAGCCTTTTTTTAGATTACAATAAATGGTAGTGGGAGGTTTGAATTCAAGACTTTTTGGTCAATGTACATTGATTCCGTTGATTATTCTTTTTGGCTTCAAATACTCGCCTTACATCTATGCCAAAATATTTGAAAGTTAAATACTAAAATAAGATAATTGAGAAAATCTAGAATTATAAAATATTTTATATCAAGACTAAAATTGGTAATTTATTTTTACTAATTTAAATTGAATCGTAAAAAGTATATAGATTTTATAGAATTAAATCAACAAATTGGAAAATGTAACATCCCAAATTGGTCCACCCAAAGCAATTATTTTGATTGCAACTTGCAACCTAGTGGTTTAAATTTAAAGATGCATATAAAAAGAACTTTTTGCATAATTTCAACAAAAAAAAAAAAAAAAAAAAAAAACTTTTTTGCATGGGTGCATCAGCCACAAGCACAACTTTAATGACTAAGTTGTAAAATCAATTTAGAAAAATAATTCTAGTCTAATAACTCAATAATATTATATATGTTGTCTTTAGTTGTTTTTTTTTTAATAAGAAGATAATTTAAATGAGAGATACGGTGGTTTTAAAATATTAAGCAGTTACTTAAGTTCAACTAAAAGTACTCTTCAAAATTAATTTTATAAACTAAAGTAGTCTTCAAAAAAAAAAAAAAAGTTCAACTAAAGTAAAAATTTATAAACAATGTCTTAAATGCACTCACAATTAATTTTATGTGATTTGTTAAATATCAATATATAATTAATAAACAAAATTTAAAAAAAAAAAAAAGAAACGGGAAGCCACAATTTGTTAAAAGAATATTTAAATTGATAAATAAATATGGTATATCCTTTTTTATTTCTAAAAAAACACTAAATGTTGTATATTTTTGTGATAAAGTCAATGAATATTTAATTTTTTTTAAATGAAGCTTGAGATTGGAGATTTTACGTGTTATCTTGATTGATCATTAATATCAATCCATTTATTTATGGTGTAGTTTTTTTTTTTTTTTTTTGAAATCATTTTTCGTAAAAATCAATCCTAGATAATACTATGATAAGTGTATTCACATTGACCTAACTCGCAAATATTTGTATTTTAGAATATTTTTCATTTTCGTTTTAATTTTTGAAATGAATTTTATTGGTGACCCTTTCGATTCTTGGAATCATATTCCAATGTCAAATTTTAGAATATGCATATAAAATATATGGTTGGATATGAGATATTCAAATGTTCTCTATATTTTTCCTCTCAGCCATAAAATATTCATTTTTGTAAGTTTAAAGGAAATGATTTTTTTTTCTTTTTTTTTGAGTAAAAATTGGGAGAAGGGGATTTCAGGGATCGAACCGTGACCGTTAAGTAAAGAAAATGAATATTACTATAAGATACCAGCAGATGAAATGCTAAATAGAGGAGAATCATATTTTATAACTATTTTTTTTATTTTATAGGAAATATAATAATAAAAAATAGTGATTCCTCTTTTTTGTTTAACAATGGTAAGATATATAGCAATAGAACAACTGACATAAAATATAAATATGCATGCAGATAATTTTCAAAAAAAAAAAAAAACGCATGCAGATATCAATATAATTAGGGTTTTATTGAATGAACTAAGCTCAAATGGATAAATTGAATAAAATTAAATATTATGATGAAACCCTATTTATTATAACTAAAAAAAAAATATAAACAACATAATATGTTACTTAAAAAAAAATGTATAATAGAGATTAGAGAACTCAAATCTTGTAGTTATTAGTTTTTTTTTGTAATTCTTGTATGTCTACCTTTTATACCATTATCGTATCTTTTTCAGAAAAACGTAGTTATTAGTAGATAGAAATATCTAACTACTCATTAGTTGATATTTAATTTTCTTTATATTATATTCTAAAAAAAAAAAGAAGCTTTATATATACTTTTTGACAAAATAAAATATCTAACTGCGATTTTTTTAGATTAATATTTAACTATTCATTAGTCCCCGAAGAACATATTTCTCGTTTCCATTCATATTATCCTTTAGTTTGAAGAAATATTTTCTCTTCACTCGTGAGAAATATATTCACGAACAAAAATTTACAGTTTATTAAATGCAAGTCCGCGCGAGCTCTACTAAAATGAACATCTCTAATTCTAGTATATATTTATATTAGCATGCTAATACACTTTAAAGCAAAAATTTTTAAAATAATTATTTTAAAACAGAAATTTTAAATGATGAAAGACGTAGTTAAAGTTGATCAACGGAAGTGGAATAATTCTAATCTAATAAAAAAAAGTAGAAAAAAAAGCCAGAGTTAAAAGGAAGAATATAGAAGTAAAGTAATTAATAACTTTTTTTTTTTAAAAGAAAATTCTAAAAAAAAAAGTATTTAAAAAAAAGCAAACTAATTAATTTATATATTTTTATTTATTTATTTTGTGATGTCACTCACGCAGTAATCGATATGTCAGCACGTTAAACAGAATTACTTTGCCTAGAAGAAATCCTAATTATGTAACTTTTTGTCTAAAAAAAAACAAAATTATATGGTAACTTGTTTCCATTGGTTTCCTTTCCTTTCATAAAAATGTCAAATGTTGTTTTAATATTCTAATTTCAAATATAAAAAAGATAAAATGGATTTATAATCATTTTATTATTCATGAATCAGAAAATAATAATATAAATAATATTTCCAAAATAAGTAATTAAAAAATGAACTTTTCGACGAATTGTTATTGTTTATTTTTTGAGATAAAGAAAACGAATTGTTCTAAAAAAAACTTTTCTAATATCATAATTTTTAAAACAAAATGAAGGATAAAAAAAATATTGATTGAAATCTAGATTCTTTTTTTTTCTCTAGGTTTAATTTTTTAAAAATATATTAAAACCAAATATGTATGCATATAGAAGTTGGAAGAACTTTTCTCTTAGATTATTATTATTTTTTAAATTACTTTTCTCTTAGATTAAAGACATTTATGATAATGCCAAAACGGTTTAGTTCAATATTTATTGACTATATCTACAATAATAATAATAATAAGATAGTAAATTTAAATCCCTCATTTTTTATATTTCCGTTGTGTTCGGTTGTACTAAAAAGATTAGGGTGATCATATATACTATCATTTGAGAGTGGTGAGGAATAGTATTAATTTTAGAGAAAAGTATGTTTTGAATATTCCACTAATATATGTTCTTTTTAAAAAATTTAAAGAGTTAATTTATGGTTATGACAGAGACTTGAACCCAACAAAGATATTATTACACGCATGTAAAATAGAAAGAAAATGATATAAATAATAAAAATAGTTATAAACACTAAATTATAGTTTCTCTATTTTTAATTATAACAATTTTTAAAACATATTTCATACATCTTGAAAATTTTAATTTTTATTGTTTTCAATTAATTTTACTAGTTTTGAATAGTTTAACTTGATTGAAACCATCTATTTCATCTCATTGATTTTGTGGATTTAATAAGCACAAACATTAAAAAAAAAAAAAAAAAAAAAAAAGAAGAAGAAAAAAAGAAAAGTTTAAAAAGTGATATATACTCAATACTAAAAATATTGATTTAAAAAAGTTAAAAGAGATTTGAGACTAAAATTTAAAATTAAAAAAAAAAAAATCGATATTTTGAAATTTTAAATAACCAAAATGAGGAAGAATTCTGAAAATTAAAAGATTAAATGGACATTTAATTTTTATATACTTGATATAAAATTAAACTTTCCAATATCGATTGATATTATTAAACCGACATGTCGATCTTGACCACAAAAATGAAACGATTCATTTGCACGTGGAAAAAACTGGAGTGAAATAATTATCCATATTCTGGAGGAAAATAAATTTGTTTTTTTATGGTGGCACTCAAAAGAAAAGAAAAGAAAAGAATAGAATGATATGGAAAATGAGAGGAAACAGAGCAAATATTTATCCAATTGATTTGAAAGTCTTGAAAATTAATATGAATGGACACTTCTTTGATGGGACTCTCAAAAACATCATTTCATGGATGTCCATTATCAAAGGAGCACCCAATTGAGGCCACCATGTTCTTATTTCTAACAACCTCTTTTAGGTTTTTTTTTAAAAAAAAAAAACAACAAAAGCCTCTTTTAAAATTATTATATTATTTTTTTAATAATAAAAAAAGGGTTTAGTTTTGATTTAGGGAATATTTGAACAATTCTCTCCATAATTGCGTTTTTCAAAAATTATTTTTTTCATTTTCATCTTAACTACTTTTTATTATTTTTTTAACAATTTTTTATACACCACATCACTATTTTTCTCTCACATCATATTCATTATTTTATTTTTTCCATAATCACTACTCTTACCACAAACACAAATAATCATTCTCTCTATAATCATTACCTTTACCTCAAACACAAATAGTCATTTTTTACATAATCATCTCTTCTCTATTCTCCTCCTCATTCTTTCTATAATCATTACCATTATTATTCCCCTTCCTCGGAACACCTCCCTTAATGGGAGGATATTGCACTTTTAATATTGGACAATATATTGAAATTTGAAATTAATTTAATCATAATTTTAGATAATATTATTTTATGTAACTAATTATTTTATTGTTTTAAAAAATTAAAAGTAAAAGTTATTGAAATGTCAAAATAAAAATGTTTATTTTTTAAACATATAGAATAAAATGAAACCAATCCTTAAACCTAAGAATTAAAAATTAAAGTTTCGCGTCATTATATATGTTAGACACCTATGTCCATTCCAAGGTTGGAAGACAACAAAAGAATTGTTGATACTTGAGTTTGAGTATAGTTTTTATTTGGTCCTTTAATTTTAAAATGTTTGCTTTTATTTTTAAAATTTGAATTAAATTCCCATTTGATTATTACCGTTGGCGTTGGTTCCCTTTGACACACTTTATTTTTATTAATGTCATGTTTTTGTTGTATATCCATAATTTTAGTCTTTTTTTCCATAAGATTTAGATTAAAGAGATTGAAATATTTGACTACTTGGTTAAAGATACATGTCAATTATTGTTGCTAAATTTTAAAAAGGAGAACTCATATGATCTCTGCGAGACAACGATAGTAAATTTTATGTTGAAAAGAAAGAATGCAACATATAAAACGAAAAAGATCGGCAAAAAAAGTATTATAGAGAAATTTATGGTTTGAGAATGTTTGAAGAGCTTAGAATGAATTTAGTATAACTTGAGTGAAGTTATATTACCTCATTTCTCTTGTAAAGGGAGTTTAAATACTTCATGCTTGAAATTTCATGGTTTCTCAAGATAGAGAAGTTGAGGACAAAATCTCATAAATTTCAATTGATTTTACCAAAATTTATATAGTACACACCATATCAAACCACAGGGAGTGTTTGTTTGTCATATTTAAGTAGGATTTAGTTTAAAGAGTTATATTGAATAATTGTTTTGAATAGTTAAAAATTGAAAGTTGTAGCTAAAAATTCGTTTGAATGTAGCTTTTGTAGGACTGAAAGACAACACAAGAGGGGTGAATAGGGTTCGCCAACTTTTTAGTTATTTAAAAATAATATTTATGATTTAAATTTCGTTGTTCTAAAGTCACCCAACAAGCAATTATAATATGTAAGAATTGAAATCGCAAAAAATAAAAGTTAAGGGGAGAGAGAAAGACACCAAAGTTTATAGTGGTTCAAAAAACCTACTCCACTCCCCAAGGGCTCCTCCTTGGGTATTTTACTAGATGATTCTCTTGCGGGTGAGAATCAAACCTACACGACCCTCTTTTTGCTAAAGAGAAACTCTAATCCTTTACCTGGTTCAGGATTATAGTACTCCAACCCTCTTTTTGTTAGGATAAAGAGAAACTCAAATTCTTTTCACTGGTTTAGGATCAATTTCATTTTCTCAAAACTCAAGGTGTACCTACACCTTAATACAATTCCCAAATAACAAATAAAAATAGCTCTCACAAAGTACCTCTCGTAGGCAAGATTCGCAAGTTTGGTGTTGATAACTTCTTCACAAAATTTACAATGCGCCGATTTAAGAACGTGTGAAGTAAATGAAAATTTTTGGAGCTGTTTTGAATATGATAGTTGCTGTCTGATTTTTATTAGGGAGACTATGGATTTAATAGGGAGAAGATGAAAGGTGTTTGTTGGATTCAGGGCAAAATGATCGACGGACTAGATTTGATGAAAACATGATGAATGATGGCCATTGGATTCTGGACAAATGTAGTATATGGCTAGGGTTGAATGAAGATAAGATGGGAAGAGTTTGGTTCAAAAGGAAACAATTTGAAAATGAACATCCCGTTTTTCTTCAAAGGCGATTTTTCTTCAAATCTTTATTTGTCCAAATCTTCTTCATTTTAACTCCGATTTACACGATTCAAAATGCGTTGGAATCGCATCTCCAAGCTCTACATAATAAACACTTAAGAACTCCAAAAATATCAGTACACAAAATTCAAGTTTGTTATCATCAAAATATTAATTAATTAATTAATATTAATTAATTAATTAATTAAAATTACTTAATTTGAAATAATTGGCCAAAAAGCCAACAGTTTTTATGTAGAGGAGTTAGAGTCAAAACCTTGTTTAGATGTAAATTTAAAATGAGTAGTTATTTTAAATAATTAAAAATGAAATGATTAAAAATGAATGGATAAAAATGAGTTATTTTGATTGATTTGAAAGGAATGATTAGAAATGAGTAGTTAGAAATGAATTATTAGAAATAAATGGTTAGAAATGAAGTGTTATTTTTAAAAGTAAAAAAGACTAAGAATTAGTAAAAACTTGTTTGCATGTTAGTTTTTTAGAAAGAGTCAGTAAATATTCCTTATAAATCCTACTTAAATATGAAATAATATTGAACTAAATGTAGGAATTATATTCAATATCATTATTAATATATAATTCCCATCATATTTAAGTATATAAATCACAATGTCCAATTTGCATGGTGTAAATTTAAACCGTTGTTCCCAACTTGCATAGGAACATGCACACATTAGTCAAATGAACAAAACATGCACATATCGGTCACACACGACACTCACAGGTCAAACTCACCGATAGATATCGAAATAACACACGAGCAGAATCTCAATATCTAAAGAAAGGAAGGGAAAAAATCCTACATTTCTATTGATTTTACTTAAATATAAATAGTACACATAATATCAAACTTATAGAATAATCTCAATATCTAGATGTACATTGAGGAATTAATAGATAAATGAACAATAGGGTTAATTGGTTAGTCAATTTCTTTGGTGGGATCTCATTTTTTAATGGAGCAATACTTAGATAAGGGTGGGTAAGTATTTTAGAAATACTTACCTATCCTTAAAACCACTTATTTTTATTTTTTTGCATTTCTCTCTCCACTTTAACATTTCTTTCTCCATTAATCAAAGTTTTTTTTTTAAGTGCGTCAGACCTTGTGAAATACCAGCTGCTAAGGGTAAAACGTGAGTCCGCGGGCCTCATCCCTTCAAGACCTACCTTTATAACCAAAACGAGAGATCCAGTGCTCTAAGCTAGTGAATATGAGACTAGTGCCTGACTTCCGATCAGGGCGGTTAGCTACGATTTTGATTCCTCGTAAAAATATGTGGCTCTACCCACCCTTATATAAGTATTGCTCTTTTTAATGAGTAATATGGTTGTCAAAGGTGTCCGTTGGATCATAGTATTGGTTAGGTATAATCTCAAACTTAACACCAACCGATCCATTTAATGATTATTTTGTTTTTTGTATTTTATTTTTAAAAATAAAAATCATACGTGTTTATTAACTATTTTTTTTGTTTTTTAAAAATTAAAAACTAAAAAATTAAAAATACATAACTAAGTTTATTAAAAAATCAAAAAATATTATTTTTCATATTTAATCAAATAAAATAATTTTAAAATATTATTATTCTAATAACTTCAAATTTGCGTGTCAAGTTTTGTAGGCATGTTTTATCACCTTTTAGCATTTTCCATAAAAACAAAAAAAAAAAGAAAGTAACTCTGATTTTAGTTTTTAAAATTTCTTAAATTTCTTTAATATTTTAAAAACAAAAACCATTATCAAATAAACCTGTTTAAAAAAAAACATAAAATAAAAAAACGAAGGCCCCATTTGATAGCCATTTAATTTTTTGTTTTTGGTTTTTGAAATTTAAGCCTACAATAACTAGCTTATCATGTATTTTTTCTTATTTGGATATATATATCTTATCCATATTTGTAGAAACCAAACTAAAATTTGAAAAAAAAAAAAAAAAAAAACTTAATTCCAAAAACTTGTTTTTGTTTCTGAAAGTTTGTTAGTATTTACATACTTTCTTAAAGAAAGATATATATTATAGAAAATGTGGAACACATTGTAACAAATTTGGGTAAAAATAAACTTAAATTTCAAAAATAAAAAACTAAAAACTAAATACTTATCAAACGGGCCGAAACAATTATCAAATGAGGTTTTAGTTTTTTTAATTTTTGGCTGGATCCATTTCAACTTGTGGTTTTGGATCAGCTTGGGATGCAGGGTGGATCCAAGGGTGGGTTGGGGAAAAGGACTTTATGGACATTCTTTTAGTTTAATTTTATGGATATTTTAATAATGTTTATTACATGTAAATAAGGTTGTAGTTCCTTAAATTTTGAAATTTATAATTTTTTTAGTCATATATATATATATATATAAATAAAAGGAATCTCTCAAAATTATTTAAACAGGGTCTCCAAATTAAATTTTATGGATCGGTCTCTGTTGGAATGAGAATAGTTTACCCTCCTGCTTGGTTTCCCGTATGAGGGAGTTTGTTTGTAATTTCCTGTTTAATTGAATTCAATTTGACTTTAAAAAGAGGAATTTTTTTGATTTAGAAGCACAATATTCCTCATTATTAATTTTCTCTCGGTTCCATCCAAAATTTCGCTCATTATTATTATTATTATTATTGTTATTATTATTATTTGGTTCTTCAAATTTAATCATGAATTAATGTTGTTGTTTCATGTCCTACTTTCTGGTTAACTACAACGTCAATTCAAGTACTGAATTGGTCGGTAGTACAGTTGATTATCTTATTTGGTGTTAATCCATATCAACGATCACAAGTTCAAGTCTTCAATATTTGACTCTCATATTATTTGAGAACAGTTAAACCTTCTATGTCAATTGAAGTTGTAATAAAAAATTAAAAATGGAAATTCTTGATAATTTCAATTTAATTATATTTAATTTTAAATTTTTAAAAATTTTAGAGTGGTTACGATGGATCATCGAAAAGAAATGTACACATTGTTTGAATATATA
>JBBMKA010008492.1:0-37460 GCA_037833695.1 Sechiopsis laciniata | reverse complement strand
CATTGATTTATAGTTGGACTATAAACACTTGTTCATTAGAGGAATCAATGACACTTAAGGAGAAAGATGTAATCACAGGTGTAGAACGGATTTCTTGTCCCAACTGTGAATTACAAGCAAGCTCGTGAAGGAGATCATATGGCAGATTACCGATTATATCCGTAAACGTTAACTTATTCTATAGTGCGAAAGAGTTCAAATAAGGCCTTTAGTGGAATAAGTCTGTTGTTAACGAATAGGGATTGGATCCAAGGTCATTGAAGCTTTCAATCTATAGGTAGGGATGTCCATTTTTCCCGTGGGGCCGGGTCCCCGTAGGGACCCGCCTCTAAGGGGGCGGAGAATTCCCGATTAGACGGGAAACGGGGGAGAAAAAATCTCCATTGGATAAACGGGGCCGGGGATGGGGATTGTATTCCCCGTCCCCGATTCCCCAATCCTCGCCCCGTTTATTTATTATTATTATTTTTTAAATATTTTTTTCTTAATTCTAATCCTTTAATTTCAAATAAATATATTTTTGTTGATGATATTTTCTATGCATATGAATATTTCTTTGATAATTAACATTATAGTTGAAACTTATAGATATTTTTTTTAAAAAATCTAATTTTTTATCCAAAAAATATATAAAAAATGAAAAAAAAATCCGGGAACCCGATCCTCGCTGGTGCCCCGCGGGAAATCCCACCCCGATCCCCGAGAAAAAAAATAGAGATTTTTGGGGACAGGGATTGAATTTTATGGCGTAGACTGTGACGGGGAAGCCATTCCCCTGCCCCGACCCGCACCATGGACATCTTTATCTATGGTCTACCTATCCCCGGGCTAGCTTATACTTACTGGTACACTATTTTATGAGAGAGTGAGTTTAAAGAGTTCAAATTTACATATTAATTATGTGGGATATAATTAATAAGAGCATAAAGTTTTATTTATTAAACTTGCTAATTAATATATTGGATATATTAATTTAATATTTATTGAATAAATATTAATAAAGAGAAATTAATTAATTTGATAAATTAATTATAAATCATTATTGAATAATTATTTAATTAAGAGATCATAGTAATCAATATGTTGAACATAATTATTTGGTTTACTAATTATTGGATAATTATTAAATGGAGAATATTGATTAATATGTTGGACATATTAATTGGGTTAATAATTATTGAATAATTACTAAAGTAGAGAATTAATATATTTGATATATTAATTAGACATTTATTTATTTATAATATATTGGATATATTATGAAATTGAAATTTATTGTGATAAATATCAAGATAAGTAAATAAAACAATATATAGAATTTTCGAAAGTCAAAAGGAAAAAATGTATAACTTTGATTTGTCCCACATCGAAAAATTTTAAGTTGGAACAACCATTCCTCTACTATAAATAGAAGGTCTTGGAGGTCTTCATTCTCATCCCACTCACTTTCAGTGTAACATTTCTAAAAAATTTGAAACATTTCTCTGAAAGCGAGATCTTTTCTCTCTGCCATAGTCAAACTATATTGACAAAGTTCCTAGCTCGTTTCTCTAAAGGCTTCCCACCAAGCATTCAGTTGTAGCAAAGAAGTAATAGTCTGCAAGAGCGAAGGAGATTGTTCGAGATCGTCCATGGGAAATAGTCGATCCTACTAAACATAAAGACCCGCCAGATTAGATCAGAGGCGACAGTCGATGTAAGTATTGTTTATCAATAACATGTCAATCACCTAGGGTATTGCATATAAACTAATTAGATTAATCAAAGATAATTAATTGGATTGATTATTGTAAAATTTTTTATTATTCACATGCTTCTGCGGTGCTAAATGCATGCTCCTAACCTATATTCCCAACAAATGGTATCAGAACTTTGGCTCAGGGTGATTGTTGTTGTTGGAATCTTTTTATTGGTGGGTTTTAATTTTCATTAGATGAATGTTAAATTATTATTATTTTTGGCTGGAGTTTTTTGTTTGACATTAGGATTTTTATAAATTCTTAGATATTGTGTAAACCCAAGCATTTGGGTATAAAAAAAACTTTGCACAATTTTGTTTTTCGGTTTTATGTAATTTGGATTTGGCCAAAAGAAGAAGAACACTACGAACACCACAAAGAACACAAAGCATGCGAAGAACACCAAGAATGAGATTTTTTCTCCATAGAAAAATTGAGATTGTTTCCTATAATATTTTTGGAAAATATTTTGGTAGGAAAAATAATTTTTTTTAATTGAAATATTTTTGGAAAATATTTATTATATTTTAAAACCTGATATTTTTTTGAAAATATCTTGAGATTTAATTATGGTTAATATTTTTAGAAAATATGGGTAACCATAAATAATTAAAAGATAATTAAATAATGATTTTAAAATTAAATCAATAATCTTTGGAAGATTTTTTATGGGATAATTTTAAAGAAATCTTTATCTTGAAGCCATTTAAATATTGAAATATTTTTGAAAAATATTTGGGAAATATTTAAAGGGATTTGTTCTTGTCGGTCAAAGTTTCAGAAGAACAAGAAGTGTAACGACCCAACTTTCTAAAATACTCTAATGGGGTGTTACGGGCGCATGCATTTTAAAATCCACAAAATCGATTTAATAATCACATGCAATTTTCAAAGAAACCTCGTAAAATCATGAAACACAATAAATAGTTCAAAACATACAAAACATAGTTTGGGATCCCGATAGTTCAAAAAGAATTACAATTCAACAAAGTTTTAAACATAAGTTCGACACAAAGTAAAACAATGTGGAAAAGGAAATAACGACACCGTGTCCATGATCGATGCAGCTCCCAGCCTAGCCACCTCGAAATGGGCCCGTACCTAAAAATATAAGGGGTTAGTATATCGAAATATACTCAGTAAGGAGCCCCACCATGGGGTTAAGCATGTAAACAGAAATAAATTAGAAGATACAACAACTAAAATGTCGAAAAAATGAAAAATGACATGGCTCGGTCCATGAGCCAGTCACGAATAAATAATGACAAACGACAGCGTGCAAGCCGTGAACAAAGGTATAATCAAATATCGAGGGCATACAGAAATGTCGAAAAAATCATCTGACCTCTGTCAAGAAGAGGAGGTTGCCTGATGGGACGTCGGCCTTTGTCGACCAGTGCTGCATTTCTCGTCATGATTGGCTAAACAGCGGCATAGGTAAAGCCTTTTTTCTTTCGGACTTTCTTGATTACCTGATTCTTTTCCTGCTTTCCCGCTTCCCTTCCCCCCATTTTTCAGCAACCCCTACACATCTTAATCCCCAAAGCTGTACATAAGGACAGGGAAGGACCACGAGTGAAGCAAACACAAGATCCCTAAACTTCGGGTAGGGACATGACCCAGGCCATGTCTGCAGAGACATACACAAACATCTCAGGGTAGCCTGACCCATGTCAGGGACCCACCACGCTTTCTCTGCGCTACTCAGATCTTGCATTAACAGAGACATACCTGGATGCCTTGGGGTGGCCTGATCTTTGTCAGGATCCCAAAAGTGCAGCTATAAGAGGTAAAATACAACCATCTTACGCAAGGACCTTATATAGGGCAAAGGCTCACATAACAAATCTAGGTAAACAACAAACTAAGGGTTCCACAAAGCATCCTTAGATAAAACTGAACTAGGGGATCACACAGCTCCCTAGATTTAGAACTGAACTAGTGGATCACACAGCTCCTTAGACTAGGGAATCACACAGCTCCTTAGACTAGGGAATCACACAGCTCCTTAGATTTAGAAGGATACTAGGGGTTTCACACAGCCACCCAACTTGAGAAAGATACTAGGGGTTTCACACAGACGCCTAGCTTGAGAAGGATATTAGATGTTTCACACAGCCACCTAGCTTGAGAAAGATAAAAGGGGTTTCACACAGCCGCCTAGCTTGAGAAGGATACTAGGGGTTTCACACAACCACCTAGCTTGTGAAAGAGGATCAAGTAGAAGTCTGATAAGTTGGGCAAAATGCTCCTCTAGGTGGTTAACACGATAACCGATCCTAGTTATTCTAATGTCGAACGGAATTAATCTAATATAGGGTCTAAAGACAACAAAGCGCTACATACGAAACTCGTAGGCGACAGTACAAATAAGCTAAACATATATTCATAGTAGCATGTATACAGTAAAACATAGATGGGATCGAACGATAAATCATTCTAACACGTAGACAACCAACCAAAGGTAAAGCAAGCAACAACGAAACATACACATGTCCATTCATGAGCTACCTGACACATTAGGGGCATTTCAGTCACAATACAACATGCATTCTTCGTAGATGATCAGTCATAACAAACAAATAAGAAGTCCATCACGTAGACAAGCAACAAAGATACAATTCAGGGGATAGCCATTCAATCACATGGGCATAACAAACAGGGGCAGGTTGCAGTTTAGGTTATGAGCTACAATTTTATATTATCACGAGTATAACTAGTCAATCATGGGTTTTAAACATAAACATGTAACAAGTCATTAAACATCCATTTTCCGTAAATTCTAACAAGCCCCTAATCACATGCTTTTAAACCACAAACCCGGATCATCATGGAACTTCTTAACTTCTGGACGTAATGTCATAATCGACCGAACCTCCAAGATAAACCACGAACCAAACATGAATCCTGAGAGTCGCCTAAACGAAGAATCACAAGTAAAATTCAATGAAACAAAACGAAGCAGAACTAGACAAAACGAGGCTCTCCATGCAAATGGGGACGAAAAACTAAGCTTACGATACGTTGCCATAACACGGCGGCACCGACATCGACGCCTCACCACAAAACCCAACAAAACTTACATTTTTTTCTTCTTCTCGCTCTTCTAGTCACAGATCTGGTCATGGAATCGCGAACAGACTTTTCTAGCTCTAGAAAACTACAAAAAAGATGAGCGTTTCTTAAGATTCTCGCCAAAATCCATGGAGTTTGAAAGCCAAAAATAGTGCACTAAGCTCGATAGATGGGCTAGGTAAGGAATGAAAACAATGGTAGCTTACCGAGAGGAGGATCGGTGATGATGTGGCAAACAAGAACTCGCCAGACCGCATTCAGACAAGCTCGCGAATCACAGCAAGAAATGCATAAAAGAGCGCGTCCTCAGTTTTTGGAGTGCGCAAACGGTGGAGCTGGCGTGCGAGCGAGGTCGAACGGTAACTTGTCGGCTGGTTGGAGGCAGACGGGAGAAACCGACGGCGGTGATTGGGAATTACCGACGAAGCACACAGCGGCTAGAGATGCTGCTGCAAGTAGAAAATGCAGGAGGAGGGAGAGCGTTAGGGTGTCTACACGTGGCGGTGATTGATGGCGCAAATTGAAGCTCTCTTTGGATGGATGTGTGACATGTGGCATGCAGGGGATGGGGAAAGGGTGCTTTTCACCATTAGAGGAGTGGGGTTTTGGGGGAAAAAAGGCTAAAACACATAAATAACCATTTGTTTACAATTAAAAGTTTGTTTTACATAAAACGCATAATTATTTTAATTAAAACTAGGGTGTTACAAGAAGTGAAGACAAATATTTTCTTGGAGAATTTCTTAGCTTATGTCACAATTTAAATTTCTTAGAAATATGTCAAACATCAAATCGATCATTAACTATTTAAATTACATGTTACTTATTTGCATGTTTTGGTTGTTACATAAAGTATGTCATATAGATTAAAAATCCTACCATAGGTTAAAAAGATTCATGCATCCTAAATGTGTATTAAATATATTAGATATATTTTAGGAAATTGATTCTATTTTTAGAATTGTTCAGCATGTAGATCTCAAAATAAATAATGATTGTTTATTTATTGATTATGTTGAATGTATGGATTGTGTGTGTGTGTATATATATATATATATATATATATATATATATATATATATTCTTTTAAAAAAAATTTGTTTTTCAAATAGAAAACAATATTCATTTTAAATCTGCTATAAAAATGAATATATTCTTTTTAAATGGTTTAAAAAGGGGTAGAGCCTAATAATTCATAAAAGTTGATAGAATTAATAAGATTAATTGTTATTACTTAAATCTTTAGTTAATAGGATTAATTAAAGAGAAATTTGATTTTGTAAAGGGAACCCATCCTAAGGAAAGTTCTGCCGATAGATAAAGGTATTTAAGATGACGGTTTATGGAGCACCTCTACCTGAGAATCCGACCTGTGGGTCCAAACGACCAAGAATTATAGATCACTTTGTGCGAGCTCAAATAATGTGATTAGTTTTAGAGTAAAAACTTGATAATTCACATTAAAAATCAATCTAACCAAGATAGGTAAAAGATTGGGACTTGGATAAACAAGATTAGCCTAGTTCATCTGAGTGGGAAAGAACCCTATTCAAAAATAGATAGTGGGAGAAGGATCAGTGTCAATTGATCCCACGATCTCCATCAAGATCTTGCATCGTGAGATTATAGTGGGGCTACGTGTCGGCAGTTTGAGTCGACCCTCCCCTAGTGTGTGTTCACTAGGATCAATATCAGGGCAGGTTTCTCAAAAGAGATAGGGCTGTGATTTTGATCGGTACTTCACCTATCATTCGACGACACTTACTGAGAGATTTATATGTTCGATCTAATGAGCTACACTATCAAAGGATTTGTTAAGGAGTAAGCCAAGTCCTAGATAAAAAAAATGGTAGCTGAAACCATAGGGATAAAAGTTGTCCTGGTAATGAATTTCAAGTTGAAAGGAGTCTCACGCTAAGGAAGAGTACTTGACCTATAATTAGACGACACTTGCTCTAAATCTTTTGTAGTTATTCCATGGCATTTATAATAAACAATTTTAGGGTTTCTTGTGATTTTAACTTGAAAAGTTTTTAAATCCATTTTAAGCTAAAATCTATGAATGGCGATTTTAAATGGCAATCAAACAGAAATTTTCTTTTTCTTATCTTTAGCACTATGTCTAAACCACTTATCTCGATAGTGTCAACTGATAAATTACATGGAAAAATAATATCAACTTGATTCTTGTCGTCGATGACAAGAAGTTTGTTCTCACGGAGGAATGTCCTTCAGCATGCGGCACCTAATGCGACACGAAATGTTCGTGAGGTGTATGACCTTTGGTAGAATGCTAACGAAAAAGTAAGGGTCTATATCTTGGCAAGTGTCTCGGACATTCTAGCCAAGAAACTAGAGAACATGATAATTGGTTTGGAGATGATGAGAGCCATTCATGAGATGTTTGGGCAATCATCGTCTTAGGTAAAACATGATGCTCTCTAAGCCATTCATAGTACTAAGATGAAGTAAAAAATGTCAGTGATGGAGCATGTGCTCCATATTATGATGTACTTCAACACGACTGAAATGAATAGGGTCATTTTAGACGAAGCTAGTCAGGTGAGCTTTATTCTTGAGACGCTACCAAGTAGCTTATTACAATTTAAAAGCAATGTTGTTATGAACAAGATTGCCTTTAACCCTACCACTTTCTTAATGAACTTCAAATTTCGCGCCCATGATTAAAGTTAAGGGCAAAGAAGGGGAGGCAAATGTTGTTACCAAGAATTAGACTTCTGAAACCACGGGTTCAGGAATGAAGCCTAAAGATTGGAGCTTCAAGGTAAAGTTCTCAAAGAAAAAGAAGACTGGTGGGAACAAGAATAAGCGCAGTGCTCCAAAGAAAGTCAAGGCTGTGAAGGATAGAAAATGTTTCCCTCGTCAAAAGCTTGGTCATTGGAAAATGAATTATCTTGAGTATAAAGAAATGAAGAAAGATAAAGAAGGTAAATCTCATTTACTGGTTCTAGAGTCTTGTTATGTGGAAGAATCATCCAATGGTTGGATATTAGATTCGGGTGCCACTAATCACGTTTATTCTTCATTTCAGGGAAGTGACTCTTGAGAGCAATTAGAACCTGGGTAGATAACTTTAAGGTGGGGACTAGTGAAGTTGTTTCGGTCACAACTGTTGGAGGCGTCAAGTTCTTTTTCAGAAATACATTTTAGAGAATGTGTTGTTGGTTCCTCAGATTAAAAAGAACCTAGTTTTAGTTTCTTGCCTTGTAGAACAATTTCATTCAATAAATTTTAATGGAAATTCAGTTTCTATTTCAAAGAATGGCTTAGAGCTTTGTTCGGTAATTAACGTAAATAACTTGTACATGCTCAAATCTAGGGTTTGTAAGACATTTCTAAATACTGAATTATTTAAAACAACAAATAATAGAACAAACAAATGACAAAGAATTTGTCTTGAATCCAATATATATCTTTGACATCTAAGGTTAGGTCACAAAAATTTCAATAGGATTGAAAGGTTAGCAAAAGTGGTTCTTTAACTGGGTTAGAGATGGACACTTTACTTGTATGTGAATCTTGCATAGAAGGCAAGATGACTAAAAGACCATTTACAACAAAGGGAGTTAGAGCCAACCAACCCTTAGAACTTATACATTCAGACCTATGCGGTCTGATGAATATTAAAGGTCGGAGAAGGTAGGAGTACTTTGTATCCTTTACGGATGACTACTCTAGATATGGGTATATTTATATAATGCATCACAAGTGGGAGACTCTTGAAAAATTTAAAGAATTTAAGGTTGAGGTTGAGAACCTATTAGATAAAAGGATTAAGACACTACGATCAGGTCGTGATAGAGAGTATATAGACCAGGAATTTCAGAACTACTTGGTAAAACATGGAATAACGTCCCAAATCTCGGTGCCTGGAACACCTCAGCAGAATGGTATTTTAGAAAGGAGAAATAGAACCCTTTTGAAAATGGTTCGATCGATGATGAGCTTTGCTCATCTGCCAATATCTTTTTGGGGATACGCGTTAGAGACTGCATTATATTTTTTGAATATGGTACCCACAAAGAGTATCTTGGAGATACTCTATGAGTTGTAGAGAGGACGTAAATGCAGTTTAGGTCGCTTCATTATTTGAGGATGTCCGGCCTATGTGCTGACTGCAATTCCAAAGAAATTAGAACCACGTTCAAATTTATGCCTATTTGTAGGCTACCCCAAGGAAACGAAAGAGGGTTATTTTTATAACCTTGATAAGAATAAGGTGTTTGTATCAACAAACGCAACATTATTAGAAGAAGATTATGTTAGAGACCATAAACCTCAATCGACAGTAGTGTTGAAAGATTTATCTTCTAATGATGCTACAGATCCTACAATAAGTGTTGTTGCAGGAGGGTTAACAAGGGTTGTTGATAGCTCACCAGCATTGGATGTTGGAAACTCATCAGCTAGAATAGTTGATGAATCTTTGGTGTCACAACGTCATCGGGATGCGGAGCGGCCCACGTCTGTCCCTAAGGGTGTCTTTCGAGGTGAGAGGTTTGGAGTCGCCAACAATTATTTAGCGGGTGTGATTGATCACCCATAAAAAAATGGTCTATAAAACCTGATTTAAAGTTCGGGAGTCGATTGAGTGTAGGGAAGGTGTTAGCACCCCTATAACACCTATTTTATAAAAACGGTTACCACATTTTATTTTAAAATTATAATATTATTTGAAAAAAGAAAGTATTTTTGTATTTTATATTGGAATGTCCCAAATGATATTAATTCACATTTGTTAGATAAACATGAATTAATAAATATGGGTGGCTCAAGACCATTAGAAAAGATATTGTAGTTCACTTTGAATTTCAAAATAAACTCCTCACTCAAGAACATTAGTAATCAAAATGTTAGCTAATGATCCATCATCGAATTTTTAGAAAAATATCATGTATTTCTTAGATTGTTATCCAAGAAAGAAACACTATTAAATTCCCTTTAAAATGTTTGTTTTAAAACAAAATAATTTTGGAGAGTTTCATGTATTTCTGGAGTTTCCAAAGAAACCCAAAAAGAGAACACTAGTACTTATACTCCAAATTAAAATTTTAATTTAAAATAAATTATAAAGTTTAAAATAAATAAATACTTTGGAATGAAAGTCTAAAACAAAGTGTTTTTATTTTCAGAAATTCGTTTTGAATAAACTTATAAAAAAAAAATCATTGAAAAATTGGCGGGTTCTTATTTCAGAAATCCAATTTTGAAATTTAGAATAATTTAAAAATAATTGGAGAAATCTTTCAGAAAGCCAATTTTGAAATTTAAAATAATTTGAAAAACAATTGGAGGGTTCTTATTTCAGAAATTCAATTTAAATAATAATAATAATAAAAAAATCATTGAAAAATTGGAGGGTTCTTATTTCAGGAATCCAATTTGAATAAAACAACTTAGAAAAATTGAAGGGTTTTATTTTAGAGATTCAATTTTGAAAAGGTAAATTGAAAAAAATTGGAGGGTTTTTATTTCAGAAATTTAATCCGAAAACGGTAAATTAAGAAAGGGTTCTTTTTTCAAAAATCCATTTTTGAAAACAACAACTTTGAAAAATTGGAGGGTTTGTATTTCAAAAATCTAATTTTGAAAATAATAACTAGGAAAAATGGAAGGGTTCTTATTTCAGAAATTCAATTTTAAAAACGATAAAATGCAAAAAATTGAAGGATTTTTATTTCAGAAATTCAATTTTGAAAATGGTAAATTGAAATTTATGCAAAAGTTCAAATTTGATGTTCAACAATCAATCAATTGATATTAAACAACTGATACAGATAAATCATAAATTAAATGGCATGTTATGAATCAATTTCAAATAGACAACATATCCTCGATCAATTTAATAAGCAAAACCATTATGACTAGAATAACAATATTAAACCAATGTGTTATCTCAAATGTCAAAATTAAACCAACATGTTATGGTTAAAGATAATTTTAAGCAATATGCTACGTGTAATTTGTAACAAAACAAGCAATAAGTCAATTTACAAATTAAACAACAACATTGGTCAAATTGCCATTTAAACAACATGCTAATTATCAATCCAAGATCAATCAACTACAATTCAAAGGTATTTATGAAGGAATGGCAATTTAACCATAACAAACCATAATTTTAATTAGAATGAATCATAATTCAAATTATAACAAAAATTATTATAATTTAAATTACATTAAAGTTAGTTCTAATTTGAATTATAACATACTTGAAGTTGATAAAAGTGTCAATTGGTTTAATTGGAAATATTCATATCAAAAGGCAAAAATGAAAATGAACCAAAATTGTAAAGGTAAAATAAGGTTTGGAGGAAGAAAACAAAGTCTTCTTCCTCCCTTACCTCAACTTAGATGCAATGGATTGTTATTGACACCTTCAAGCTCCTCACCAACTTGCATTGGTCTCTATCAATATCAATGACCAACACTTTTAAACACTTTTGCAATCTCTACACATTTTCTTTTTTCCCAAGAATCCCCTTTCTTTTCCTCCTCTCTTGCCAACTAAATTTTTCTTTCAATTTCCTCCATTTTGTGTTGTCCTTTTCCAAAGCTTTCAAACATCTATATATACTAAACTATAAAGTTTAATTTTAGTAATAAGGTGCCTGGAGATGTGGGGAGTGAGAGTGTGTGTGAGAGAATGTGTGTAGACAAAAAAGGGGAAGTGACTACGTTAAGATTGGGGAGAAAAATGGGAAAGTGGGAAGGAAGAGAATGAGGTTGTTGGTATTTTATTTTATTTATTTTTCATTTTTAATGATTTTAAAATCAAATAAAAATCTCTTTTCATTTCATTTTTTCATCTTTTAAAATTTAAAGTTATATTTTTTTTATTAACAACCAAAGTGTCAAAATATAAGTTTATGATAAAATCGAGTCGGACCAAATACAGTTTCTCCCTTTGTATATTCTTGAAGAATTGAAAGAGTAGACAAATGAAAAAGACAGAGCATTGAGAAGGTGAAGATTTTATAATGACATCCCCATGAAAACGTTTAAGTTTCACTTATCAAAATATACAAAGATTTCTTTGTTTAGAAATTTATTTGAGGAGAGACAACTTGATTTTTTAAAACAAGTTTGACAAACTAAAATGAGACATACTATTTATATTAAATTTGGTTGTAAAAACAAATCAAAATTTAAAATTGAAATAACGCAGCTTATTTTATTTCAAATTTGTTGTTACAAATCAAACTTGAAAATACAGCTTTGTTTTTCTTCTAATCTCATTGTCAAAATTCATGTTTCAAAGATTGGTAGGAGACAACTTATTTTATTTCAAATTTTATGGTAAAAAATCAAGCTTGAAATTTTGAATTTTTTTAACCCTTTGGAAATTCTTGTGATGTAGAATACCTTCACGTATGGAATGTGAGTGTTAATTCAAAATATGAAACCTATCTTGAAATGATAAATAACACTCAAAAGAGGTTATGTGAATGTCTAAATTCAAACACAATATTAATGCATGATAAAATTGACAATTTTTGTTGTGAACAACTTATGGAAACCCTAGCTAATGCACATTTTCTCAAATAATGGATGAAATACACTTATTTCTAGGCAATGATGATGCAATTTGTCATGCATGGCAACATATGTTTAACTCTTGGCTCCACTAAAGAGTTTGACTCTAAGTGCATGGTGTAGTGATGCATACATGTTAAGACTAGACATATATAAATCATGATGTAATACATGATATTCATATAACTCATTTTCTCAATCATAATACGTTGATGATTTTCCATGACTAGATGTCAAGTTAAATATTAAATAGTCATTTGAAGCCTAAGTTGTAAAGAAAAATTTAAATCAAAGATCATCATTGTCTAGTCGTAACAAAGAATCAAAAAAAAAAAAAGTATTGTCATCGCTGGTGGAAACATGTGTATTTTTTTTTTTTTTTTGAATGCTTTCACTTAAAACGATCATATATGTCAATCAAAATTTGATTAGATACATCAGGTTAATGGGTTCTTCTAGAAATGTCTCATGTGCTAGCTAGACTTGTAGCAAAGGGCTTCACTAAAAGAGAATGAGTGGGTTATGAAAAAACCTTCTCCCCTGTTGCTATGTTAAAGTCTATAAGGATCTTTTTATGCATTGCCTAATATTATGACTATGAGATATGACAGATGGATGTCATGACTGCATTCTTAAATGACAATCTTGAAGAGGATAACTACATGAAAAAACCAGAGGGGTTTGAATCCAAAGGACAAGAGCAAAAAGTTTGCAAACTTGTTAAATCCATTTTTGGGTTGAAGCAAGCGTCCATGTCTTGGAATAAGAGATTTGATGATGTAATCAAATCATATGGTTTTGAGCTGAACATTGATGAGCCTTGTGTTTACAAGAAAATCAATGACAATAAAGTAGCATTCATATTATTATATGTAGATGACATCTTACTCATTGGAAATGATGTAAAAGTGTTGACTTGATATCAAACAGTGGCTAGCTAACTAATTCCAGAGAAGGATTTGGGTGACGCTTCGTATGTTCTTAGGATCCAGATTATAAGGGATCGGTGTAAGAGAACGCTAGCCTTGTCTCATGTGTCGTATATTGACAAAATGCTTGTCAGGTATGCAATGAACGATTTCAAGAAGGTCATTTACCTTTTAGGCATGTAATCTAATTGTCTAAGGATAATAGTCCTAAGACACCATAAGAAGTAGAGGAAATGAGACGAATACCCTACGCTTCTGCAGTAGGGAGCTTTATGTACGCTATATTGTATACAATACCTGAAATTTGCTATGCACTAGGCATTGTCAGTAGATATGAGTTAAATCCAGAAATGGATCACCGGATGAGGTTAAAAATATTCTCAAGTATCTTAAGGGAACGAGAAATTATATGCTTGTGTATGGTTCTAAGGATTTGATCCTTACTAGGTATACAGACTTTGATTTTTAAGTTGATAAGGACTCTAGGAAGTCCTTATCAGGTTTGGTGTTCACCCTCAACGACATAGTTATAGTTTGGAGAAGCATCAAGCAAGGATGCATAGTAGACTCCACTATGGAAGATGAGTAAGTAGCTGCTTGTGAAACAACAAAAGAGGCAGTATAGTTGAGAAACTTCCTAGCAGATTTGGAAGTGGTTTCGGGTATGGATAAGCCGATCACTTTATATTGTGATAACAGCGGGGTTGTGGCTAACTCCAGGGAACCTAGAAGCCATAAAAAAGGTAGCATATAAAGAGAAAATATCACCTCATCTGAGAGATAATGCATAAGGGCGAAGTTGTTGTCACCAATATTAACACAGTTGTCAATTTTGCTGATCGTTTTATAAAGGCTCTCCCGGCTAAAGTGTTTGAGGGTCACTGATGCGATATTTCGATTGCGGTATAAATAAACTAATGATTAATTCTAAGTGTAAAACTAAGTTCTACGCTTTGAATCGCATCAATACGCAAGTATACGCAGTCGAGTTTGCAACAAATGATAAGTATTTATATTTTATCGTTCTCTGCAGAGATTGATGTCTATAATCAGTTAATTAATCAAAGAGTCGTGCAAGAAAGTAAAAATAATGGTGTTGGGATTTTGATTTTGATTTTATTTTATATCTAAATGTGAAAGTAAAATTAACATGCGAAATGAACTAAATAAGGGTTGCATCTAGCAATTCCTAGGATAAAATGTGGTAAGTAGTTATTGTCATACTTCGCCTAACAAACGTCCACTTCCATTTTCGTTCGCATTAAGCCCAAATTTTATTGCGACTCAATGTAATTTTCAATCGATGCAGCGTATGCAGTAGTTACACATTTATCTCTAAACTTTGATTTAAAGTACGAAAGACTTAATACTAACCTACTAAACATGCAAACTAGCCTTAGGTTATTTTCTCTTCCGATTTACAACCTATTAGTGCATGTGGATGATCGGTCGCATTTACTATTTAATTAAGATCCTAATTCAACATGCTTCAATTAACAACTCCCTTTACCCTAGTTCATGCTTCTACAACCCGTAACTTTAACCTTTGCCTAAGATGCTTACCTAGACATGAAATTAAGGAAAATAATAAATAAGAATAAAGGGAAAGTCATTGCAAAAGAAAACTGAATTAATTCAAATGCAAGAACTGTTCGAAAGAGAAATAATGGTGCTGAAAATAAATAAACCATAAAATAAACAAAGAAAAGATAAACGGGAATTGGTAAATGGTGGCGACTGCTTGAAGAAAAAGACTTTGTGTCAATAGGAACACGAACTTCGCTTCGAAATCCTACTCCCAAGTGTGGAAGAAGAGCTTCGAAAATAGGCACACTTTCTCTCTTGGTTCTTCTTCTCTTTATAGGCTTGAGATGCTTGGGGACTAAGGAATCGACTTGGAAGGCAGGAATTGAATTTGGAAATATCTTTATTACCTTTTAATGTATTTTATCTTTGACAGTTTATCCCCTGATTCGTGCGATAAATTTCCTTTGATTTCGTCAATCACATCTTTGTTCGTTAAGGTATGAATCTCATTATTATTGCAATTAGTCTTTGATAGTTGGCATTCTCTCTGCATCTGATTATTTTCTTATTGAGGCTTTTGCATTGATCTAATCTGCAGCTTTCGGATCAATGTTTATAAATCCGCATTGTTCTTCTCATCTCCGCATTGCTCTGATTTCCGCATAGCTTCACAGTAATTCTTTATAAAAACTTACTTTATTTTCACAACGGATATTTGTCCTTCTCAAATATTGTTCGAAAGATCCCACAGTTCTACAGTTATTTGCTTGTTGTTCCGATTTGCGACGCTTTTAGAATTTCAAATTCTCCTCGATGCAATGCTAATAATGTTTCCAATTCCTGCAGATATAGCAATAAATTAGCGAAGCATGGAATCTTTGGCATTTAAGTACAAAAAACATTCAACATTCAAATTTTACTCTAAAATGCGCTAATTTCCTATCTTA
This sequence comes from Sechiopsis laciniata, assembly GCA_037833695.1. NCBI lineage: Eukaryota > Viridiplantae > Streptophyta > Magnoliopsida > Cucurbitales > Cucurbitaceae > Sechiopsis > Sechiopsis laciniata. The sequence goes on along the minus strand of JBBMKA010008492.1, from coordinate 21,686 downwards.
TACATGCACCTTATTTATATGAATATCCCATCTTAATGCTATTCGAACTCTAAAGTTCATTCAATTAATGCACAAATACCTTTAGAATATATTAAGATATTAGCCTAAATAATGCTATATTTGAGAGCTATCAGTCACCTTAAAAGTTTGGGTCTACGAGAGGCATCTCCTACAGTCTAGAGCAAGTGTGAGCTAAATGTTTGGCTTTACATATAACAAATCTTACTAGGACTTTAGTGCAAGTGGAAGATTGTTAGGGATTGTCTCTAAAGGCCTAGTAGTTTGTATTTAAAGAACAAACATTTAATGTTATATTTCAGTTATTAATAAAGGTTATTATTTTCATTAATTGCGCATTTAATATACAAACGCCATTCAGCTTTATCGCATTAATTGGATTAATACGATATTCCATAGTTATTTGGATTTACACTTGGACAAATATATGAGATATACAAGGTGATCTAGTTCCAAGTTAATAACCTAAAACGTCTACTAAGGCTGGGCGCCTAAGTCCTAGTGACACTGTTGGTACAACATGGTTTGCCAAGGTTGCAAACAACCTGATCCCGATTGTTCATGTAGAGACATGCGAGTGGCGGTGCCTATGTAAAAAGGATTTTTTCCATAAGACGGGACCAGAAGTTTTATGGTCGATCTAGTAATTCCGTTATAGAATCGTATCAACTACATCGCTAAGGATGATTGTATGGCTACGTAATCTTAATCCTGAGTGGGTTGTGAACTCTTGCTTTATGAAAATGTGCCAATCGTAAGTAGAAGCAGCCAATGGTGTTCGTGGAAGTCGATGACAAGGGGACTGCACACTTCAGAACTGCACTAATTTCAACTTTTTATTGTTTTTCTTAAGAGTAGCTCATAGCTCTCAAATATAGCGTATTTTAGATTATCTTAGTTTGGATTATTCTAGAATTAAAGGGAAAAAGCAAGCGCTAATAGAAGAATTATGATGAAATAACTTAGAAAATCAGCATGCATTCATAAAGTGACATCGGAAGCACAGTTTCGTATTTTTATCATAAATCTTGAGTAAACTGTGCCTAATCAATGCTAAATGGCAGGACATATTAAGCTACACCGCGGAAAGAACAATCAGTGCGAACGATGACCAGCAGCGCAAAAAGGCACGAATTCAAACTGAAAACACGTTCGGAAAAGACATGCCAACAAGGAAATAATCAAGAGTCAATCAGTAATCAATGCGGCGTCAATCAAATAAATTCTAGCGGCAATCAGGAGATCTTGCATTAATGAAGATTTTACAGCTCACCTCGACTTGTTGGCCAAGTAAAACAACTATATAAATACCAAGGCCGGGAAGCGAGAAAGAGAAGCTAGTCGATTGGCCATGAAGCCTGTCGTAGAGAAAAGTAAATGGTGGTGTCGTAGGAGCCGATGACAAGGGGGCTGCACATCTTCAGCCGTGCCAATTCCATTTTACTATTTTTACTAGGAGTAGCTCGTAGTTTTGAACATTTCACAGTTGCAATAAAATTATCTGGTTTAGCTTCTATTTGATGTTTATCTCTATGGTTGCACTGTAGGAGTTTATGTTTACTATTCATGAATAGAAATATGCTAAGAGCGTAGGTCATTGAGTTTTACACTGCTGCATGATATTATATATATATATATATACGTCGATTAGCTACCCACGCATGTACCTTGTGGTGAGTTCGAAAGAAGAAGTCGCATGTTGACCCAGTATGATACTTAGGTTGTGTGAACGTTGTTCACCACTTAAAGTGTTAGGAATAACCTTACTAAATGCTTGCGTTGCCTTGTTGCTAAGTATGGAGTTCACAGCGAATGCTAGTCCTGCCATAGATCATTAAGTGCGAAAGTACTTATTTGTTAGGGAAGCGAGACTCTCTTTGGCTAGTACACGCACTTAGCATTTTCTAGGATTATTAGTTAGCATTACTCATTACATCATATTTATTTTCAGCAACATATTTACATACCAAATTCAACCAAACCACAACAACTCATACACGCATGATTTACTTTTTCGCACAACTTTATCTTAATAGTGTTAGCTCTAGACCTCAATCTCTGTGGGATCGATAAATTTATATACTTATTACTTGCTGCAATTCCCGACTGCATATACTTACGCGTAAGTGATTCCGAGTTACACTTAGTATAAGTTGACTTTGAATTAATTACTGTACAATATATTAGCACCGGAATTGTAACCCATCAAGTTTTTGGCACCGTTGCCGGGGATTGATTATTTAGAGTTAATATCGTTAGGAGAAAAGTAGTTCTTTATTGTCTAAAAGGTTGAAATTTTTGAATTTCAAGAAAATCGAGATTTAGATCAATACAACCAACAGGGAAACAAAGTCTCATAGCAAAACATTACCACAGGCACGAATAGCAAATGGCATTCAATCATGTTGCTAATCAACAATGGACCTATAATAACATTCCGCAGCAAACATACTAATTTTAGCAACAAGGCTATGTAGAGGAGATGAACACAATACAATTTTGTTCAAATGAGGACTATCAGTCGTAGTTTTGGAGAGATCATAGCAACATCTATCAGCAGCATTTCGATCTGCAAGGAGATCGCAGCAGCATGGGACATGCATAGGACACTAGGAGTCATAAACCTAGGAGTCTAGTGTATACTTATGGGCAGTCTCTGAAGGACGCACTACAAAAGAAGAAAAGCAGCTAAAACGAATACAATGGATGAGGGACAATGGTATTATATCAGAACCTCACTGGCCCAATAATGAGAATCCACAATCTCTGACGAAACCAACAGTAGAATGCTCAGCAAGTAGTATATGGGCAGAAGAGACATATCTAGAGGTCGACGTACTTAATGGAGGAGCAACGATAGATCTTTTTAGCGAGAGAGAACTCTTATGGGAAGATTTTTTACTGGCCACAATTGTAGAGTAAGAGAAGCAAAGGAATTACAACTTACAGTAGAAATAGATAGAGAATAAACGACGTTATAAGCAACAGGAGGAAGCATGGGTAAGGTTTACCAACCCTACCAGTCCTAAGGCTGACGAAACAAAATGCATTGTCATAAAAACTAAGGGAGATCCAATGATGATACTGGACAAAACTTAAATGATGAAAGCAAAAATGAAGATGAAAATCTTCAACAAGAAGGCATGAGAGGTAATGAACCTGCGGAGCCAATTGAGGAGGTTCTACACCAAAGCAGAAAGGGAGATGAAGAATCGATTATTCAGTAGGGAAATAGTTATAGCCCTGAAGATCACAGGCCACCAGTAATAGTACCTGCGATTTTCTTGATCCTAGAAGCACAAGCATCGTAGGAATTGCTTAGTCGAGGAAGCGATACTTGGGAAATTCAAATGAGCCTCAACTTAGAACTCTACACCCTATCAACGCTTAGATTGGTAGAAAATCTACGCATCAAGGCGAATGGCGAAGAAAGGCAAGAAAAGGCTATCAAAGATGGCTACGCCACAAAGATTTTTAAATGGCCTACGCACGGATGAACTATGCCAAAAGGAATTAGCGCAAAGGTTCCACCCAGATCTGCTCAGCAACATTCCTGGAATGTAAAAATTCGGTATTTCTGACTTTAAGCAAAATATTAATTGTTTTAGAATAGATAATTTTTCTATTTATGCATTTTTCTTTTTATTTTTCCTTAAGACATTTTTTATTTCGTAATTTTAGGAAGTTTTTCTATATTTGCAATTTTCCTTTATTATTTCATTTTTAGGAAAGAATTGGTTTGAATATTTGAATATAGGAGCAAAATCGTAGTTTTTCCTTTTGTGATTATTCTTTTCCTTGCATAAGGATTTTCGAAAATATTTTTAACTCTATATAAACCTTGTGTGTGGAAGAGTCGATCATTGCACTCTTGATTCGATCTTAAGAAATCAAGTGGCTGTGTGTTGTTATTTTTATCTGGATTATAACTTCAAATCGTAAGATGTCTGGTAAGGCTATAAGGAGTAACAAGGTTATTGAGCGTCAAAAGTTTTGAAGTTCAACACCTCCAGAGTGTGGAACCAGAAAGTTGTCTACTGATGAGCAAGGACCAGAAATCGGAGAAAGTTCGCGTCAACGACAGACAAGAAGTGGGAAGTTCTTTGGGAGAATAGAGAAAATGAGGAAATTTTTTGCCTCTTATATTATACTAAATAGTGATGAAGAAATTCTAGAAGATGCAGAACAATTGGGATTGACGGACAAAGTTGAAGAGAACCATCCTTGACATGAAAAAATAGAGTCGGAGGTAGATCAAGATGAATCAATAAAAGAGGATCCAAAAGAAGTCGAACCATGCGAGGACGAAGAGAATACCTTTCCCAACGAAGCTGAAGTATCTAATGACAAGGAGCAGCAGTAACGGAGGTTCAGTTGCTTCACGGTGGGAGAGTTGATCAACTGCTGACAGAACGCTGCAGGAACATTAAGTGCTGCCAAAGCTTTATTCCATGCGACTGCTCGGCAATCGACGACCTGACCATTTGCTCTTGAGAATAATGGCACTTCTTCGTTTAAGTTAGCATAGAATTGGCACACTCAATTTGTTCTTGCGTTTATCATTGGGAAAAAATACTTCATCCATCTCAAACGATGAATCATGGCCTTAATGTCGTCAGATATATTTAGTCCAATTTCGCGTTTGAATCCTTTATCCCTTAATGCGATGAAGTTTTCCTCAGCATTGACAGATGCGAAGGTCGCACCACTTTTAACTCTAATCTCCATGCTCGACTACAATTGCCAAACTACCGGCAGTGCCCTTGCCCTTATAGAATGAACTCGAATGCATTTGCCCTTGCGATCGCTGTCCAGTGTTTGCCTAGCTCCGCTCAAATTCGCTGAGACCAGTTGCAGAGCTTTGCTGTCCAGCGAGCAAGCCTTCACCCAGCCGCACGCAGCGTTTCCCCATGCCGAAGTTTGCCACACTTTTCGCCCTGCCGAGGTTTGCCGTACGTTTCGTCCTGTCAAGGTTTGCCGCACGTTTTACCCGTGTCGCCAGTCGTGAGTTTTTGCCTTCGCCTTTGCCTTCGCCGAGGCCTTACCGCCGAGTTGTTCTTCTCGGTTTAGGGTAATCTCCTTCTCGAGCTTTGAGTTGGATACTTAGTTTCGTGTGGCTATTCAAATAGTATTTAATTTATGCTTGTTAATTATTATTTGCTAGGTTCGTGTTGGTTCTGCAGCTCAAAGAACACCATTTATTTGTTGTGTTTTCTGCTTGTTTTCTAGGTAAGGATTTCCTTGCAGGGGTTGTGTGGACCTTGCGCTTGCCACTGATAGTTTTCTGGTTGTGTGTTACTGTTTTTCTAAGCATGCTAGTGGATAGGTGATTGAACGTTATTTCTGTTGCTGAACTTGTTAGTGAATAGGTTTGCCTGTCGATATAATTGTTAGTGGATAGGATTGTATGGCTTGTCTGATAGGACCTGGCATGTAGATTAATGTACCTTGGATTGTACTACTATATTGCAATGACTGTTTGTATCTGTGATTGTGATATGCTGTATGTTATTGTGCAATGATATTGATGTTGAACTTTGTTAGCTCTAAGGTGCTTCTTCTTAGCTAGATCTTGTTAGGTTGTCATCATCCAGAGGCTGAGAGTGGACCAACTTATGTGTCCCCACCGGTCGGGCTCGGGCTGTGAGGACAGATTCCTTACCTCAGGCAGCCGAGTGTGGAGTAGCTACCACCCCAGCATAAGCCTAGTTTGTGGCCTGCTAGAGCGGGGTTCTTTCCTTGGTGCAAGCCTGCCTTGGGACGACCTTTAGCTTCAGGCGTTGGGTGTGATTCAGGCGGCCACAGTATGGTGTCGAGGGCCTCCCGCCTGTTGTGGATCAGTGCTCACCTTTCCAAGTCATAGGCATGCGCACTTGGACCCGCATAGTTTGTGTTTTATCCGATTTGCAGGAGCATGCGGTGTGTGCGTATGTGCATTAGATGCCAGGAGGAAAGCTCCCTCAGGCTAGTGTATCAGTAAACTTCTCCATTCTTTTAGAGCCCGACGCTTGGGTACTCTCCAAGTGTCTAGGATCAACATAGTGAGCTGATCACCGTAGCCGAGAGTTAGAGACTCTCGAGATTCTAGGTGTTATATTGATAACCCATTTAGAGATTTGCAGTGGATCCTTAGCCGAGAGTTAGAGATTCTCGATGGTTTGATCATGTTGTGATTGTACCTGTGTTGAGACTGCCTATGTGATGTTGCTCTGCTTGTATGCTAGGATGCTAGATGATGTGACTTGCGTACTGTACCCCGGTTGGGGGTTCTTACTGAGTGCCTTTGTACTCACCCTTATTTCTGTGGTTTTTCCACCAGGTAACTTGGGACAGCTCCGGGACAGCTAGAGAAGGAGCTGCTTGATCATGGGCGTCCTCTATTTTAATTTTATGTGTTGTCTTTATTCAGCATGCAGGATAGTTTTGGTTATAATGGATTTTCATGTTTTAATTTGTTTTAAATAACTCTAGCCAGAGGCTCAACTAAGTCTTTATTTAATGAACTGTTCTGAATGATTAAACGACATTTGTTTTATTAGTTGGTTTCAAGTTTAATTTTGAACACATTGAACTCTACATGTTGATTTAAGAACCGGGTTTAGGATTGTTTTAGAGTCGGATTCTTACATATGTATTCAAATGAACATTTTTTTCTTGATAGGTAAGAATATAATTGAAACTTATATATTTTATAAGAAAAATTGATTATTTAATATTATAATTAAAAAAATATATAAAAAAGAAAAAAGAAAAAAAAATTGAACGGAGAAAAATTCCCCGCGGGGAACCCGATCCTCGTGAATTCCCCGACGGGGAATCCCCGCCCCGATCCCCACGAAAAAAATGGTGAATTTCACGGAGACGGGGATGAGGAAGCCATTCCCCGGCCCCGCCCCGTAGACATCCCTAGGCTTTCCATTCCAAATTCCAGCCTTCCTCTAAAATCCTTATAATGTGATGTATTTTTTTCCTTTTTAATAAAAATTCAAAACAAAATCTTTCCTTTTTCTTTTAATGCTTTTCTTCCAACAAACTTAAAATAAAATAAAATTTCTTTGACAAAACCACGAATCTTAAACTCACAAATGCCCAAGATTCCTACAAATACAGATTAACCCAAAATTTCTCTTTATTGCAAAACAACTCCTAGCAGTAAAATTATCAAAATACCCCTAATGCTAAAACTAAACAAAAACTCAACCAAAATCTTAGAAAAGAGGTTAAACGTACATGGAGGGTCTAACTGAAAATACGCGGCGTTACAAAAAATAAATATTATTAAAATATTCGAAGTTAAAATTGTTCAATTTTAAAATACTAAATTAAACCTTCGCAAAAATATAATTTTATTTTTTAACATTCATAAGTTCAACAAAGCTCAAAATTTCTGACAAAGCTCAAAATTAATTCATACAATAAATTTTAAATTAATATAAATCATAAATAATTCAATAATCAATTATAATATTGTAAATTTCAAATCAATAAATAACACAAATTGTACCTATTCTAAACTTAAAACTAAGGTTTGTGAATTTAAAAAATTGACTAATGATTTCATTTTTTTTTATTTATTTTGAAAGATCATTTTTTTTTTAATCAAGAAGATGAAATGATGTGCAACTTTTTAAAAAAATAATAATAATAAAATAATTTCTTTCGGTTGTCCGTGTTTTTTTGTATACCCTTTATTTTATGTGGAATTGCGCTCAATATTCAAAGATCCAAACATATTTATAAATCTATCCTATTTCAAACTTATTTATAAATCTATTTTTCTTTTTTAAATAACCAAAATTAATTTTAAAGAAGGACAATCATACCCTTTCAATTCACCGTTTTTACTAATGTTTCAATCAATAGTTATATAAAAAAAATTACCATATACAACAGAATCTTTTATGATATTAATGTTTCAATCAATAGGTATCAAAATTATTGCTTTATGAGCTTTTGTTGTGCCATGGAATGGGTCAGTGGCACAAATGGTTTCATTGTTTGATTATACTAGCGCTACAGATTCAATCTCAAGAATCGATATTTGTTTTCCTTCTCCCGATAGGTATTCAAAAAAAAAAAAAAAAAAAAAAAAATCTCTTGTTGTGCCTTTTAGCTTGTTCCACATCGAGAATTTTAGTTTTGTTGAAGGCATGCGACGTTTATATAAGCCATCTATCTTTTCCTTGCTTTCACAGGAGAATTAAAAGATTAATTGTTCTTTTTATTTTATAACTAATTTCTAATTTCATTTTAAAATTAATTCTTTGGTGAATTTAAATTTTTTGGTGTAGTAGGTATTTGGTGTGACTGATTTTAGTGTGCTTCCATTATAATCCCATCTTTCAACTTCAATGAAAATGTTTTCACACCCACAAATGTAGACATTTTCCGAACCGAACTTGAATAATTTTAACAAAAGATAAGTATTGTATGTATTTTGTAAGGGTTATCTTCCACACACACAAGGTGGTGTTGGAGGACAACGATTTGGTTGAAATGGAAAGATCTCAAATCCAGATACACAAAATTTTCAATAAATATCTATATATCCATGTATGTATATTAAACAAAATTTATATATATAAATATAAATATGTAGAGTTGTGGTTCAAAAGGAACCCAATTGATTTTCATTTTTTGATTGATAATGTCTTCTATTGTTTCTGTTGCGGAGACCATTGTTTTGGTCTCAGCACTCTGTTTTTTCTTTCTCTGTTGTTGGAGTCATGTCTCAATTTTTCTTTGCCATCATTATTTGTTCATTCTTTTTTTTTTTTTTTTTTTTTTTCTTTTATTGGGATTTTGATTTGGTATATGTTTAATTGGCTAGGATGCAGTTGTCATTTGTTAAAATATCATTTTAGTTCTTAGACTTACATTTTAGGAAGGGTTTGGATGAGAATTTGGGTGAGGATTAAGAGTTATTTTGAGTGGTTAAAAATTGAAAATTGTAGCAAAAAACTCGTTTCAATGTATTTTTTTTTGTGGATGAGTCAGAGACAATAACTTGTTTGGATGTAGATTTAAAATGAGTACTTATTTTTAGTAAATAAAAAAGAATTATTAGAAATAAGTTATTAAAAATGAGTTATTTTTTAAGAGTTAGAAATGAATGGGTAAAAATGAGTAGTTAAAAATAAGTTATTTTGAAGAATTAGAAAATGATTGGTTAGAAGTGAAGAATTATTTTGATTAGTTATAAATGAATAATTAGAAATAATGAGCTATTTTTAATAATAAAAATGAGGAGTTGTTTTGAGTAGTTACAAAAACTCGTTTAGATGTAAATTTTTTTAAGTAATTAGTAAACTCTCATTTTAAATCCTCCCTAGATTCTCTATTTTTAGTTTTAGATTTTGAAATATATTCTATTTTGTGGCTTTTAAATGTTCGATGTATACATACTTTAAAAAAAAAAAATTATATAATAAATTTGAACTTAATATTAATTGAAATTAGTTCAATAATATTAATAATTTTCACACCAACAAATATAAAAGTATGAACATATTTTTAGAATTGATAGATAAATTAATGGTAATTTTTTTAAGAAAATATAACAATTTTTTTCATGAAAACCAATTTTAAGTGTTTTATTTTTTTAATAATTTGAAGATTAAAATTGAATATGTAAGATTTTAGATAAGGAAATGAAATAAAATTTAAACTCTAAAATTAAAATTGGACGTTTGAATGTTTGGAAAATAAAATTGAACAAACTTTGAAATTAAAATAGTATTTTAATCTCCAAAATAATAATAATAATTAAAACCATGCCAGACAAATTATTATTATTTTTTGAAATAGGCCGGACAAAAATATTAAAACCTTCGTGCCCAGACAAAAAGCAGGTATATTTATTTATTTCTTTTGAGAAAGCAGGCATATATATATATATATATTTATTTATTTATTTATTTATTTTTATAAGGAAGTGAAGTCTCTATTTTTTTGACATACTTCAAAAATCAAACAATTTTGATTTTTTTTTTACTTATCTTAGTTTAAAAGTTACTTCATCAATATATTAAAATTTAAGTATTAGTCTAGTCGTCAATTTACATAATCATATACATACAAATATATATATACATATATATATATATATATATATTCTTCTTTTTTTAGTAGAAGTTGGGGGAAGGAAGATTACAAATAACGATTTTAGGGATCGAACAGACCGTGGAGTGAAAATGGATTAACACCAAAGCAGATAACCAATCGCGCCACTGACCCATTCAGTATAAAGATCAATATACTAATCGCCAAAAAAATAGTACTTTAATGACATCATTTATCACATAACTATCATGGAATGACTTAAGTGATCAAAGAACACCTTGAAGAGCTTAAGGTATTGAGTTGAATTCATAATGACCACCTACTTAAGAATTAATTTCCTACGAATTTCGTTGACATCCAAATGTTATAGGATCAGACGGTAAAAAATAGTATTTCATTGGTTACGATGCTTAGTAATTTTGAAGTTTTCAAAGTTTAGAGCTAAAAAAAACCATAAATTTGAGTTATTAAAGACAATCCCAACCACAACAATAACTCAATATCATTAATCTACATCCAATAACCATGAGGTGCAGTAGAATTAAAAAGTGACAGATAAAAATAAAACAAAATTAATCAGTATTTATAAACAAATCACCTTACAAAACAAATTATTGTTGGTGTGTTTGCATATATTTTTTTTGTGCAATGTAACTTATGAAAACTTAATGACGACAATGGTAAAATACAACAATTTATGCAAAAGAACTAATCAAAATAAAAACATTTTTTCCAGAAAAAATATTGAAATGAGATTACAAACAAGAATCGTAGCTTGCACATCAGTATATATTCAATGTTCAAGAGATCATGCGTTCACATCACTCGCCCAAAATTGTTATAGGATTCAAAAAAAAAAAGAGTGGAATGGGAGATCAAAAATTAAACTAAAAATATATAATTTTTTGCTTAAAAAAGTTACCTTCACCTACATAAATTTTCAAAATTTAAATTAAAACATTTTTTAATGGAAAGAAGACTGGAATATGAAACTCATGAAGTGATGAATTAATTTTGTTGGATAATTGAAGTATGCTCAAGTCAATTCTTATGAACATTTTAAATACACGGTTCTGAATTGGAGAATCAATATGTACAATTTTTTTTGGAAGAAAAAGTGACTGATTTTACTATTCCATAACACCGTAAACAAGGAAAAAAACATTTTGGGTGGGAATAATATTCCCCCAAAAAGATTTAACAAAATTGAAAAACCATCCCCAAAACTTCTATAAGGCTACACAACTTCCTAATAAAATCAAAACTAGCATCAATAATTTTCTTTGTTTTTATTATGTTTTTTATCTTAGAAATTAAATGATACCCAATTTATTTATTGTTATTGGTCTTTGTTTTTAGTACTTGATCAGTGCCTTCTTTGAATACCCAATAATTGCCTCAAGGGATAAATAAAAAAATTGCACATATGACAAGTTATTATTATTATTATTATCAGAAGGAAAATAGAAATAGAAATGGTTATACATTGATTATTCAGGCAAGACATAACTAATAAAAAGAAGGGAAAAAACAAAAAACAAAAGTGAAAGGAACAGAAAGTGAGGGAAAAAGGTTGTCAAACAAAATGTGGTCAAACATATTTTGTGGATTTTTTTTTTTTTTGAAATCATATTTTGTGGAATTAATGGAGGATTGGAAGAGGACAATTTCAAATCATACTAACTTCCAAATGGATTAAACAAAAAATATATGTATATATTATCAAAGAATTCATTTATATGTTTGATTCTCAAAAAAAAAAAATATAATAATTATATGTTTAAGACATGATTCGGGCACTAACCCAACTTTATTCTATATCTTGAATTATAGTTTATTGTTTTTTCTTCCTCTTATAATTATGAGTTTGAATGAATTGGGTTTTAATTATTAAACTTTGAAATGATTTTAATTAGGAATTTGAAATGAGTATGCCAGAAGTTTTTCTATTGCGGAATTAACTCATTAATTTTTGGAATATTGATAAAATTTAATTTACAAGAACTTATTATTTAAGTTAATTATTGATGCAATACCTTTTTTTTCCAACTAAGATGGACTCACTTGTTTTTCAAAAAAAAAAAAAAAAAACTGACTTGGAGTTTTTTTTTTTGAGTTACAACAATTGGAGGTAGGGAATTCAAACCTGTAACCTTTAAATCATTGAATATATATTGATATCGGTGAGCATATTGTAAAAAAGAATAATAATGAATTACATTAATGTATTCTATTACCTTTAGATAATGAATTTAAATCCCTTATTCTTAACCGTTAAAAAGTTGGACTTTGTGTATTTAACTAATTAAAAAAAAAACCATAAACTTTTTGTTTATGTCAACTAATTTGCATTAGGAAATTTTCTAAAAAAAAACAAGTGCATTAAGAAATTGTGCTTGACGCTATGTGTATGCCAACAAGATGAACAATAATTTAGTAGCATTAAGTGTATTTTTATAATTAAAAGATCACGAGTTTCAATTCTTCCTCTTTTATATATATATAGCATTAAATATATTTTTATAATTAATAGATCACGAGTTTGAATCCTCTCTCTTTTATATATATATATATATATATATAAAGGAACACTTTGGCACTGAGTTACCTTGGGTTGGAGAGATTATTAACCATCAACTTGTACAAATCCAATGTCAATTTATATATTTTTTGATTAAGTTATCAAGTTATGTCAATGTCATTTTTTTCTCTTTGACCCAACCAATATCTCATAAATCTATATAAAAATAAAATAAAATAAAATTGTAACTTCAATTAAAAAAAAAAATATATAACCCAACTTTTACGTTTGTTGCAAGTTTTTGACACCCTATTTAACACTAATTTCGGGCATGGTTTTTTTGGTGCATCAACTACACACTCATTTAGAGCATGAGTTCAACATTTTAAAGCTTAATTTAAAAAATGACTCATATGAGTGACTCCAACAAACCATAGGTTTATCAAAATTGATCTCACAAGAAGAAGAGATATGACTTTAATATCTTGAGTCAAAATCAGCAAAATCCGACCCAAAACAATGCTCTATTAAAATTTCCTTAATATATTCACATTTTCATTGACAATTTTACATGTTTACGTTTGAATGTAGCATTGACAAAATGAAATAATCTAAAATTTTCATTATATTGACCAAATGACAACACTGGATTTTTTCTTTTTATTATTTATTTAAAGTAGCAACAATATTAACTTAATGTTAACATAAAATTGTAATGAGTATTTTGATTGATTTAAAATGGTAAAGTATTTACTAATTTTTCATGAGTAATAAAAAATTATATATAACACAAACAGATTCAATCAAATTAAATTGAAGATTTGAATGAATCACACGAAAAGTTTTAATCAAGTGAAATTAATGACTTGGGTGGAAAACAATCCAATCATAAAATCAATTGATTGAAAATAATGAAATTCAATTATTTTATTATTTATGAAATATTTCTAAAAAATTACTAAAATTTAAATATGCATGCGGAAATTTTTATTAAATTAATTATATATTTTTTAGTTTTAATAAGTTTTTGAAAAGTATTAACAACTTCAAACTTTCTTGGGATATTTCCATAAAATTGGGAGAGTTCACTCATTTGAGTCCATATTTAACCTTTTACACCCTTGTAATACCTTTTGAAAGTGCTTTTTATGAAACTGTTCCCTTTAGACCATTTAAATAAGAAGATAATGGACCCACCCTTTAATTTTAAAGTTCCAGAAATCCATGGTTATTTGTATAATTTAATTCAACTATACTGTAAGAACCCGACTCTAAAAACAGTCTTAAAAGCAGTTCTTACTCAGCATGAATGAATTTAAAACCATTAAAAATATGAAAGGAACTCAATCATTTTATACGGAAAGTAAACAGTCCAAACCATATGTATAAAACCAGCACAATTTAAGCTCCTGACCAGAGATTATTAAAACATGTTCAAAAACATAAACCGTAAAAAGAAACGGGAACTCAGTTCCTGACTACATGCTGAAACAAACGACAACGAACAACTGGACAGTGGACTCTCATGATCCATCAGCTCCTCCTCTAGCCGTCCCGGTGCTGTCCCAAGTTACCTGGTGGAAAACCACAGAAATAAGGATGAGTACGAATGGTACTCAGTAAGAATCCCCAGCCGGGATACAATACGTAAGTCACATCATCTAGCATCCTAGCATACAAGCAATACAAATGACCAAACATGCAATCTCACAACGAGTCAAACAACAATATTCTCAACCCTCAAGAGTCTCTAACTCTCGGCTAAGAGATCAACCCCAGATCTCAGAATGAGTTATCAACATAACTCTAGAACCTCGAGAGTCTCTAACTCTCGGCTAAAATGATCAGCTCGATATGCTGATCCTAGACACTAGGGAGAGTACCCAAGTGTCTGACTCTAAATTGAACGGAAGGGTGTACTAACACACTAGCACGAGAGAGCTCTCCTCCCGGTATCTAGTGCGTGTGCGTACATACCGCATGCTTCTGCAAACCGAATAAATGTAAGCCTACACAAACTATATCGGTCCAGGTACCCATGCCTAAGACTCGACAAGGTGTCCACTGATCCACAGCAGGTGGGAGGCCCTCGGCACCCTACTGTGGCAACCTGTTCACACCAACACCTGAAGCCAAAGGTCATCCTAAGGTAGGCTTTCACCAAGGAAAGGACCCCGCTCTAGCAGGCCACAGACTAGGCTTATGCCGGGGTGGTAAGCTACACCATGCCGGCTGCCCGGGGTGAGAGATCTGTCCTCACTAAACCCGACCGATGGGGACAAGTACGTTGGTCCACTCTCGGCCTTTTGATGATGATAACCTGACAGGAACTAGCTAAGAGGGAAGCACCCTAGATCTAACAGAGTACCAACAAAAGAATTGCACACTAGGTCTATCAGAATACCAACAGTCAATATATAACAGCCACTGCAATCGAGATATTATAATACAGGGTACAACAATCTATATGCCAAGTCCTATCAGACAAGACACAGCAAGAACCTATCTACTAGCACATGCTCATACAACAGGAAACCAGCAAGTAAGAATCTATCTACTAGCACATGCTCATACAACAGTAAACCAATAAGCAAGAACCTATCCACTAACACATGTTTATAAAACAGTAAACAAGCAGCCAAGATACAATCATTGACAATGCGCAGGGTCCACATAACCACGACAAGGAAGCCTTACCTGAACAATTACAGAACAAATAACACGATGCTCCTTGAGTTGCAGATAACCAACACGAACCAGCTAAACACAGCCTAAATTGAATATAGCAAACAATCAAATAATAAAGAAGGCTATCTAATTTAACAGGGACTCAAGAACAAATGTTACCCAAAACCTGAATGTGAGGCTCGGCACCATAAGGCCTCGCCTGTGATAGGGACAAGGCACTGCTGCACGTGAGCGGTAGCAAGGTAGGCGACATGGGGCTTTGCACGGGCTGCAGGCACGAACGACTCTGAAGGCGTGCAGTGTTGCGGCTGGTTCGCGCGGGCGAACGGGCGAGGCGTGACGTGAGCGTGTGGCATGTGCACGGGCTGAGCAGTGATGCTTCTGCGTGCACGGACGAGGCAAACTCGAGGCTGAGCGATGGCGAGGCTGAGGCATGCGAACTGCAAACGACAGGCCACAGCGATGGAGATGCTAGGCGATGCGATCGTGGGCGAGCAGTTGAGTGAATCGACGGGGCTACTCGACGTTCGTGAGTGTGAGCAAGCGGAGCGTTCGTGGTGCAACACGATGCGGGACGGCTGCGTTGTGTGGTTGTGTAGAATGGAATGACTAGCGAGCGAATGGCAGCGGCATGGCGAGGACGCGGGAACGGCAGGGCTGTGCAATCGGCGGTAGCTCAGAGCTAGTCTCGGTGGCGATGGAAAAGAAAATGAGAAGAGAAAATCGATGGGGAAGGAGAGGTTTTGCATTTCTGAAGGAATTGAACGAATAGATGCCAAAATCCATTTTTCCTTTTTTTTAACTTCTTTAAAAACAACACTTTTCCTCCAAATAGCAAAACTAACTCCCAAAGTCCTGAAAATGCAAAAACAGCCTACAACTCGGTAAAATGTAGAAATGACCCTGAAGCTCATTAAATTAGCAAACCGACCCTAGGGGAAAAATTACCAAAATACACCTCGAGACCTAAAAAGCAACAACGACCCAACTAAACAACCGAATTAACTAAAAATCATACTTGGAGAACCATGACGAAAACCCGGGCCGTTACATATACTCTTTCAATTATTAAAAATAGTTATAAGGAAAAAGAAAACATTTCTCCTATAATCATATAATTCATAAAATATTACATTTTGAATCTATGGTCAAAGTCTGTCTCATAACTCAGAAGAAATAATTTCCAATCTCTATTATTTTTCTTAGTCTAGAAAAAAATGGTAACCTTTAATATTACTTAAACCAATACATTTATTAAAAGGTTCGATGACATGCTGGTTTTTTTTTTTTTTAATTATATTGAAATTTAATTTTACAATCACAAATTTAATTTCCCCTCAGGAAGTAGTAGTTTATATATGGTCTGTGATCTCCTTAAGAGTTTGGACTAAAAAGGAATAGAGTAGAAGAATTAAGGATAGTTAAAATAATTAACTACTTATTTAAGATTCAAGTAACAATATTTGGATAATTAACTACTGATTTGGGGTGAGTATTGATATTAATAATGTTGAGATAATTAACTTCTTGTTTAAGAATTTTCGTTAATGTTTAAGTGATAACAACTTTTTTTAATGAAAGATTTGATGAGTAATTAGAATAATTACAATAAAAAAACACATCTATTTTAAGTTTAACAATATTTGAGAGTGAGATTCAAATTTCTAATCTCTTGAGGGTATTTGTTATGCGGTTTTCAACAAGCTATTACAAATAGGTTATTATAATCACTCTTCAAAAAAATTCATCCAAACAAGCTATTTTAATCACTCATTTTTAATCACTCATTTCAAATCAATCAATCAATCTTTCATTTTTAAACTACTCAACATACAACTCCTTGTTGAACACGACTCTTTTATGGGAAACACCAACACTTTTTTATTAAGACCACTTAAGAAGAAATTACAAGACAAGTGTTTAGGACTTACACTACAAAATCACTCGAGGACTCTTTGAAGACACTTTGTAGGACACTACAACACTTACTTTTTCTTGGATACAAAATATGGTGGGGTGGAGGAGTATTTATAGTGTGGGCTAGACAATGTGGACCACACATTTGTTTAGAGTGTTCCTAAAATTATCTAGATACTTATTACTTTCTACGACATTCTTTAAATGTCTACATAGATCTCAAACTCTAAACACTTCTACATTTTACTAAGAAGCTTCTAGATAATTGGTTATACTTTAAGTGGGCTAGTTAATATTCTTGATAATTTGAACTCCCTAATTATTGGGCTAAACTCCATTGGGCTAATGATGAACTTTTAACACACTCCCTCAGCACTAGTCCCCATTCGTCGTACCATGTTGAAAGAACCCTCGAGCTATGAGAAGAGGCTTGTATCTTTCAATTGTTCCTTCCAGGCTATGCTCTATTTTTAAACCCTCCTATTGGAAATGAGTTTGACATCTCTTGGTCTTGACACTAATTCACAGGTTAGACTTTTCTCCAAACCTAATAGTTCTTCCTCCTTCGCCTTCTGTCAATTTGAGTTTTCTTATGCTTCTTCATACGTCACCGGCTCTTTAACACCATATTCTACAATAGCTTCATTAGCATTCACTGAATTTAGATTTTGAATTATTTCTGACCGTCTAATTTATGGATGTGGTGTTTCCTTTTCTTCGAGTTCACTTGGTTGAGTTACTTCTTGCTCACCAACATCAGTGTCATTTGGTTCTTCAGACTCGTTATCACTTGACCATATGTGTGTAGTTTGCTCTCCCGTCTCCTCTAATAGAATTCCTTCAATGTTGTTTGAGTCTGGTAAGACTTTCTTCTCTGAAGACCACCACAAATATGCTTCTTCAAACATTACATCTCTCGAGGTGTAGCAGCATCCACTTGTTGGATTTTTCAATATTTTAATGTCTTTATAAACCCTCACACTTCAGGCACAATCGTCGTGTTATTGGTTGTACGTAGTACATGCCTCTCGTTATACTCTTTCTTGTCCTGAAGATTCATCTGATCATCATTCATGTGGTTTGAGCATCTAGAATCAATGATTAAGTCATTATCGTAATCAACATGCTCTCTCACCACTGCCATGAGTGCTTGCTCGTCTTCGTCGAAAGCATGTAGTATTTCAGCATCCCATTCATATTTCATCTCATTTTTTGAAGTTGTTGCATTTCTTTCAACATGCTTTTTCTTTAACCAACAATCCTTTGACATGTGACCATTTTTCTGCAATTATAACAATTGCCTTCGAACCTCTTTCCTTGAGAACTCTTATTTTCTTTCTTATGAGCTCTCCAATTTTATGTGGTTCCTTGATGATTTCTTCCTTTGTCACCATTTCCACCCTTAAATGGTTGCTTAAATTTACTCAGGCTTTTGCTTATGTAGAGTGCTTTTTCTTCAATCTTTAGCGTGATGCCTCTCATTTGTATAGCCATGACTTCTTGTCTGGCTAGAAAATTTTCAAACTCTACAAGTGATGGTTGAGTAGACCATCCTTGTATAGCAATGACAAAGCTTTTATACTCCGGTTGCAATCCGTGGATGATGATCCTCTTCATCCGAGCTTCTACGATGTCAGACTTTGGATCTAGTTCAGTAATCTCCCGACAGATCAACTTGACCTTGTGGAAGTACTCAGCAATCGTCATGTCACGTTGTGAGATTGATAATATCTTACTTTCTAGAAGTTGTAGCCTTATAACATTCTTCTTTGAGAAGAGCATCACAAGTGTGTCACATGCTTCTTTCGGTGTTTTGTTGTCCCGAATGTGCTCCAGCATCTCTTCTTCAATGGTAGTCTTCAAAGCAAACATTGTTTTGTCTGCTTTGATTTTCAATTTTTGCAAGGCGTCATTAGCAGCCTCCTTTGGCGGTGTAGTTTTGCTTCTGTCAACGACCTCCCAAAGGTCTTATCTTTATAAGTAGGCATCATGCATGTCGCCCACATGTTGTAGTTGTTGCTGTTGAGTTTCTTGATTCCTCCGAATACTTGGAGATCACTCATCGTGTTGGCAGCACCTTAGTTGATTCCTCCGAATACTTGGAGATCACTCATCGTGTTGGCAGCACCTCAGTAATACCAAACAAGTTAGTTTTCAACCCAAACTTGCAGAGTCATAGACTACTCCTGACACGAAGAAACTCACTCACTAACAATGTCAAGAAATCGTTTCTGATGTGGAAGATCAGTCAGACTGCAACCAGAGAGCATACTAAGAATTACAAGAGATTCGATAACCTATCACAACTTGGCTCTGATATCAGATTGTTGAACACGTCTCTTTTGTGGGAAATACCAACACTTTTTCATTAAGACCACTTAAGAAAAGATTACAAGACAAGTGTTTAGGACCCACACTACAAAATCACTGAGGACTCTTTGAAGACACTTTGTAGGACACTACAACACTTGCTTTTTCTTGGATACAAAATATGGTGGGGTGGAGGAGTATTTATAGTGTGGCTTAGACAACGTGGACCACACATTTGTTTAGAGTGTTCCTAAAATTATCTAGATACTTATCACTTTCTACACTACTAGAAAAATGACCTATGATGACACTTTAAAAATGAACATTACGAAAGAAATAAAAAAAAAGTGTCATAAAATTAAAAAGAACGCGCTTGGGTAGAAAAATAAAATATAAATCTCTCTCTCTCTCTCTCCCTTACTTTCACTCGTACAAGGACCACTCAATCCCTCCCAAAATGAAACCCTCTCTCTGCACCGTCGTATTTTTGCCATCCTCTACCTCCCAAAATCAAACCCTCTCTCCCAAAAGGATCGCTGCTGCTTCCTCGTCCCAATCGTCGTATTCCTGTGACTCTTCCAATCCACTCTCCGAAACCCTCCCATTCTGTAGAGCCTCTCTGCCGATGGAAGAAAGAGCTCGTAATCTCGTCTCTCGACTAACATTGGACGAAAAGGTTCTATAGCTCGTCAACATCGCTCAGGCGAACCTCCGACATCGTCAATTCTGGCTACGACATCTGCCTCACCGACACCATCTCCATCGCCACCAGCTTTGTTCATGTCATCCAAACTGCTACTTCCTTCGACTCTGACCTTTAGTACCAAATCGGACAGGTGAAATCAAATTCCCAACTAAACACATTTCATTGATACTTTTGCTATTTGTTCATAAGATGATTCAAAGTTCATATTCACATTTAAGTTTTAGGGTTAACCGGTTTAGTAGTCGTTCAACAAGGTTTCAAAATGGTAAGTTTGTTGAAATTGACTATCCTTAATCATCCTTGTGTTTTCAATTTCTTTATCATTTGAACTCTTAATGATTATAAGAATCATCAGCCTATTTATTCCACAGTAGTGGATGGTTAGGAATTTTACTTCTTAAGTGTAGTTGATATTGTTTTGCTTAATGATTTTATATGGTTTATGTTTCTATGAAATGCTTTGTTAGCGGAATTTTTTTTATTAAGTACAAGTCTCCATTAGTTGGCTTCTTTTTAATGATTATAAACTTCCCTCCATGCTTACTTGAGAATATTGAAGCTAGGTTTGGCCGGGGAGGTGTCATTCTCTTTGGCAGTGGAACATTATCGAAGGATAGCTGAACTTCATCCAAAATGCAAAAATAGGTGGAATATCTTTTCCTTTACTATTTTTTGCCTTTTATTTTTCTTTCCTAGTTTTGTTCCTTTCATTCTAATCTTGGTTTCATTAGTTAATTAAAGAACATTTTTTTATGTGATTTTTTTTCCTTCAGTTGAGTTGCACTTTTAGATGGTAGAGCGTAAGAGATTGTGGGATGTATCAGCTTAGATGTCGAACTTCTTGTTCTGAAATGAGGTCTTAAGCTCTACTTGTTATACTGCGGGTTATTTAAAACTTGATGATTTGAATTGAATTTTTGAAGGTTTTGTTGCTTGTTAGTTTTTCTTTGTTAATTTGTAGATTACAACTCTTCTTCTTGTCGCTGGACTTGGTGAGATCACACATAAGGGAATCTCATATGTGCTTCATTTTTTCTATAATATATCCATCGTCCTTAAGAAAGTATGTGAATGCTAACCAAATTTCAAAAACAAAAACAAACTTTTGGAAGCTACTTTTTTTGTTTCCAAATTTTTATTTGGTTTCTAAAAATATAAGTAAGATGTAGATGTCCAAGTAAGACAAAACGTATGGTAAGATAGTTGTTGTAGACTTAAATTTCAAAAACCAAAAACTAAAAACAAAATTGTTATCAAACGGGGTCTTAGATGTTGGTTTTTCTTTTGTTTCTACGGCTACAACGACGAAGTAGTCTATGAGGTGTGGCTCTTTTGGAATTCGCATGGCAAAAGTATTACTGTTCCTTATTAAGTTTCTCATCTTTTTCATGTAATGGTAGGATGAGCCTTGCAAGTGGTGCTTCATTAAATTTTCTCTAGAAAGAATACTAGCATTGACTAAAC
>JBBMKA010008456.1:0-37516 GCA_037833695.1 Sechiopsis laciniata | reverse complement strand
TGGGACAGCACCGGGACGGCTAGAAGAGGAGCTGCATGATCATGGGAGCCGCCGGCACTCTGCTTTATGTTTATGTCTTTTCAGTTTTCAGCATGTAGTTGGACTTATAGTCCACAGGGAACACTTACATTTATATTTTGAAAATGTTTGAGGATGTTGACTTTTAAATACTGGCCAGGGTTTATTTATTTAAATGAAATGTTTTGGATTATGCAAACTCATGATTGGAGTGTCTTTTATGATTAACTGTTTTTACTTCCATGCATGCTGAGTAAGGACTAGGTTTAGGACCACTTTTGGGTCGGGTCCTTACAGATTCATTCCTCAATCAAAAAACTGTTGCACTAATATAGTTGTCGATTCAAATCTTGAATGTTTGAGAAGACCTAAATGGAGACTAAATGAAGAGATCATTACAACCATTTTAGAGAGATCGGGGGGACCCAAGAGAGTTCACCACCATTGTTATTATTTTATTTCCATTACTAAGACTCGTTTTATTTTTATGTAATACTATTTTTGCATGTTATTTTTCATGTCGTTATTTGTGTTTCTTGTTTTCATTATGAAATAATTTCGTTAATCCTAGGTTAGAGAAAAGTGGAATAAGCTCGTGCATGTGTTAAAAGGAATAAACCATAGTATGTTAATTAGGTTCTAAATTGAATAGTAAGTGTTGACCGGCCATCCATACGCACTAATAGGTTGTAAATCAGAAGAGGAAATAACCTAAGGATAGTTTGCATGTTCAGTAGGTTAGTATTAAGTCTTTTGTACTTTAAATCAGAGTTTAAGAATACACATGTAACTACTACATACACTGCGCTGGTTGAATTACATTGAGTCGCAACGAGAGTAGGGCTCAATGCAAACAAATGTGGAAGCGGACATTTGTTAGGTGAAGTATGATAGTTTTTCCTTAATGCGTATCTCTTCCAACACTGAGAATACATTCCATGAGTACCTTAGCTGTGCCTTTCTTTCTCAAAATGCATACTTATGTTTTACCCTTTCTTTAATTTACATATTACAAAATCCAATCAAAACCCATTTTTTTACTTTCTGTTTGATTCTAATCAAGCATCTTTTGATAAATCACAGTCCCTGTGGAGATCGACAATATTACTTATTACTTACTGCAGACCATGTATACTACCGCGAGTGTGAGTTATTTACACATAAGGCAACCCAATTTTCTACATGTCAAGTTTTTTGCATCGTTGTTGGGGACTGTGTCAATTTATTAATTGTTTAGAATAGTTTTAGTTAAAAAAGAGGAATCACTTGTTTTCAAACATTTTAGTGTGATTTGTGCATGAGAACAACTCTCTCGGTCAATCCAAAAATTGAGCAAACTCTCTGTTGGAGAAGGTGAGAGCAGACAAGAAGAGAACAAGAGAGGATGGACCCAAATGCGCATAATCACATTTGAGTGATTGATCCACTAGTCGGTACAGGTGTAGAACCTGCAATAAGAGTAGGTGCAAACCTTAATACTAATCCACCCCCAGTCCAGGGTGTTGATGAGAGAGACAAAGTCGTGGGACTCAAGCTTGACTTCTGCATCATGTGGCGTATCCTGGAAAGCTCAGATCCAAGTGGTCTGGATGGCTGGGTGTATGTGAAACACTAGGTTGCTTCGTGTGCTTTTTAGTTCACACTCTTGCAAGTATAAGCAGTCTACAACAAGTAAAAAGTAAATTATCGATTCTCCTTAGGGACTGTAATCTATCAAGGACGATGTTTAGAAAAATAGAACAAAAGGTAAGTAATGGGTTTTGTTGATATTGGTTTGCTTGCATAAAGTAAAGAATTTAATGTAACATAAATGTTTATTTGAGAAATGGTACGTCTAGGGTACTCATGGAATGCATTCGCAGTATTAGAAAGAAATATGCTGTAAGAAAGGACTATCATACTTCGCCTAACAAACGTCTACTTTCGTATTCACTCGCATTAAGTCCAATTTCTGTTGCAGCTCAATGTAATGAAAACTGGTGCAACGTATGCAGTAGTTACGTGTTTATTCCTAAACTCCAATTTAAAGTACAAAAGACTTTAATACTAACCTACTGAACATGCAAACTAGCCTTAGATCATTCCTCTTTCAATTTACAACTTATTATCACGTGTGGATGGTCGGTGGACACTTACTATTAAGTTAAAAACCTAATTAGCATGCTCTTGTTATTTTCTTCTTAGATCTATCTAGTACATGCGTAAGCTATTCCATTTTTCCCTAACTTAGCGTTTAAGAAGTTAGTTCATAGCGTAGAAAAGAAACACAGATAACAACATCGAAAACGACATGCTGAAAATAGTATTACTTAGATAAACCATGCATACCTACCAGCCAGCAACTGTTCGTATATAAACCATTCATTCTCACTACTGTGGTGCCTCCTTTCTTTGGCACAAACTGTATTGGACTCACCCACATGCTATAAGCTATTGGGTGGATCACTCCAACATCCAGCCACTTAATTATTTCCTCCTTGACGACCTCTTTCACAGTAGGATTTAGCCTTCAATGGTACTCAATAGAGCAAAATTATTCATCTTCTAATTGAATTTTGTGCATACAATAAGATGGACTAATTCCCTTCAAATCCCATAGAGTCCAACCTATTGCCTTCTTATGCTGTTTAAGCAAATCAATTTTCAACTTTTCCTTTTCTGGTAATAAATTCACTGAGATTATGATTGGCAATGTCTCCTCTTTATCCAAATATGCATACTTCAAATGATCCGACAATGGCTTTAGCTCTAAACTTGGTGGCTCCTCTACAGACGGCTTCATTGGTGGTGCAACCCTGCCATTAAGGTTAAGTGAGTCGTTAAGATAATTTAGAATCTCACATACCTCAAGTTCATCTTGCAATTCATCTTTAAAATTCTCGTTCGCTTCAGCGATCTCTAGCATAGAGTTTGAATACTTGTGGTTAATAACATCCTCTAGAGTCTTCATTGCAGAACACTTTTCATTATTTGCTAAAAACTTCATCGAATTGCAGATTTTGAACTTAATCTCTTCGCTATTCATCTTCGGGGTAATGGTGCCTTTGTAGACATCAACAAGCGTGCGTTCTATTTTCAGAAAAGGTTGACCCAAGGTAATGTGGACATCTTTATCTACATCATAATCCAAAAGTATAAAGTCAGCGGGGAATATAAATTTGTCTATCTAGACTAGAATATCCTCAATTTTTCCTTCAGGCCAAGTGATTGATCTATCCACTAGCTGAATTGTTACCGTTGTTGCTCTGGCTTCGCCAATGCCAAACTTCTTGTAAACTGAAAGTGGCATTAAATTTATACTCACTCCAAGATCACATAATGCCTTCCCAACATGTTTTCTGCCTATTGAAATTGAAATTGTGAAAGCTCCTGGATCTGCTTCTTTCACTAGCAGTTTATTCGACACTAAAGCGTTGCACTCTTCATTCAGCAAAACAACTTTAAACTCTTCAAATTTGCCTTTCTCCAGTAATGCTACCTTGAGAAATAACACATCTATCAACGGAATGTTGATTTGAATTCCTCTAAAGATGTCCAAGAACTTCTCATAATGTGCCCTCACTTGCTTATTCTTCAACCTTTGTGGAAATAGAGGTGGTGGAAGTTTGAACTCAATTACCTCAGTTTGTTGTGATTTCGCCCCACCATTGCTATGTTTTGCAAGTTCAGCTTCTGTAACTTATCTGTTTGCAGCTGCGATCCCTTCCACAAAATCAGTTAATTTTTTTATGAGTTTGCAGTAGCAAACATGTTTATTGTTCTCGTTCATCTTATCTTCAGTGGATTTCAACTGTCCATTGTTAATGTTTTCGCCAACTGTGGTCATCGATTTGATCTGCTCTTTGCCTTCTCACCTAGAAGATTCTATATCAGATGGAAATCTGCCTAATGGTCTTAGCCTAAGCTCAGATGCAAGTTAACCCATCTGAACCTCTACATTTCGGACTACTATTTATTGGCTTTGCATCGCCACATCTGTTTTCAACATAAACTCTTTTAGCAAATTCTCCATGGAGTTGTTGGAAAATTGTTGGTTGATTTGTTGCGACATAGCATTTCTTTGGTAGGGTGGATTATGGAATGAATTTGAATTCTGGTTTTGCTACCCATTCGCTGCATTGTATCCTTACGAATTCCCACTTTGCCTCTGCTGATAATTTAAACTGCTTGTATTCCTATTGTTGCTCGGGTTATTCCATGACAAATTGGGATGATTCCTCTACCCCAGGATTATACGTGTTAGAATATGGATTGTTTTGGCAGTTCGCTTAAGCGTAATTTACTGTTTTTGTGTTATATGGGCAATTGTCATAGTCATGAGCCTCTCTGCATAAATCACAAGGATCCATACGGTTCGGTGTGGACATGCTCTGAACTGTTGCATTAGTAGTTTTATTGTTTTGCAAACTTTTCAACATTTCTTTCATTTCTATCATTTGTTGGCTGAGTGACGAATTGATTTCTCCATCTAGATATGCCACAGTTTTTATTGCTTTGCTTCGTTTTTCCTTCCATTGACTGTGATTTAAAGAAATACGCTCAATTATCTCCAAGGCTTCGTTGTAAGTCTTTGATAGCAATGCTCCATTCGCTGACACATCCAACACCATTTGTGCTGCTTTAGTTAATCTGCCATAGAAGTGTTCCAATTGTAAACAACATGGAATCCCATGCTGAGGACATCTTTCGATAATTCCCTTGAAATGCTCCCACGCTTCAGCGATAGATTCTCCATCCTCTTGCTCAAATTGGAGAATCTTAGTTCTAATTTTTCTTGACTTCTTAGGTGGAAAATATTTCAATAAGAATATCTTTGCAAGTGAAGCCAAAGTAATTCCTTCCACCTCTTAAATGGTATCTAACCATTCCTTCACACTCCCTTCTAGTGAATACAGAAATAAACTTAATCGCAACTCATCCCTTATGACATCTGGAATGATAAAAGAATCTCATATGCCCATAAACTCCCTCAAGTGCTTATGTGGATCTTCAATCGGCTGCCCATGAATTTGTGCCTTTTTCTGGAGCAAAGTGTTCATAATTGGTTTGAACTCAAATGCTCTTACACCAATGTCAGGTCTAATGATGCCTCTTTGAAGTTCTGTTATGTTCGGACGGGCATTCTCTCTCACTGCTCTGTCCCTATCATTTGTGATCATGATGGGGTTAGCGTATAGCTCCTTTGCATTCTTAATTTCAAGTTGCTGATGTTCTTGGTTTTGCTGATTTAGCCTTGCCCCAGCATTTACAGGAGGTACATCACCTTGAATCAAAGCAGCCATTCTTCTTCTTTCTCGGTTCCTGTGATATATGCTTCGCTTAGGTTCTGGATCTAACGGAACAGTTATAAGCCTACGCATACAAGCCCAAATTCACTTGTAAGAGAACTGACACAGATTAGCTTGATGTTAAAACTACTCTTACAAAATTAAAATGAAATTAGAACAGTAAATCCCCGGAGCAAAAAACTTATTGCATTTAAAATAGTGTTTTCATTTTTGCTTAGCTATCGCGCCACCAAAGTAAACTGTTAAGTACTTTCACTATCTCCAACTCAATTGTGAAATTCTATACAATCTCGCTATAGCAAGTTTAAATAAGTAAAGATCTTCTCCACGAGTATTTAGTGTCTACTCGATTTAGGCTAAATTTTAAGAGTTAAATGATGGATAGAAAATTGATGGAGTAATTGTATTTTAGCAAAAGTGTTGTTCTATGCATGTAAGAACTAATAATAACAAGAATTAATTGACATCGAAAGGAAATTAAGGATTTAAATGGTTCGCTATGGCGATGGGGTAAATCGATGAAAAGCAAGTGCCTATTATCACTATTCATGCTCTCTCGAGCTTTCAAGTGGCTCTCTCCAGCTCTAGCAACAATTGACTGACCAGCGAACAACACTAGTAAAACCTTATCTCTAAGTGTTACCCAAATTGCGAGTGGAACTTTCACAAACCTAGTATATACATGCGACATTACTTATTTCTCTTCTCTCGAAGCGAACTAAGTTAATACAATTAGTTGATCAGACAAAGTGTATTCAAATTAAATTCAGCATGTATTTATAACTTAACATCTCCTTAACCCCATACGCTCAAGCGAATTATTCTACTTAATTCCTTTCGACAATAAATTTAGCTACTCATCAGGTAATGAAAATTCAATACAATTGGATTAATAACTTTCATTGAATTCATAAAACAATAGCAAAGTCAAATACAAACCAAATGAACTGATAATCAAATAAGCTGGAAAGAATAAATAGAAATAAACTTGAATGCAAACACTGTAAATGTTGTAAAACTTAGGCTGGCTGAGCTTCAGTAAATACTTCGGTGTAGCTGAGCGTGAACGACAATATGATAAAGGACTGCAACTTCTAACTTGATCTCTCAATTCTTCAACCCCCCATCTAGTTGACGCAGGTTTGATTTTTTAGTACTCGGTGAATGCCTTCGCAATTTTTACTTACTCCCCACAATCTTCAAGTACGTGCCCACGTTTGAACTCGACGACTTGCATGCAATGGCTGGGATTAGAGGTGAACTTACTGTTGGATTTCTACCACACGTCTTTGTTTGATCGTGTAGTGTTTCGGTTACCAACTAGACTCCATGTTAGCCCCCTTTGGTATGCTAAAGCTACATGAAAACCTTTCAAAAAAACAAACATTAGATTTAAGCATATACTTTTTCTAATTGACTTTCAATTTCCTTATCCTAACAAAAAAGCTATAGGATAATTAAACTCGCCTAAACTCCATGTTTTAGCGAGCTAATCTACTCATTTATACTTATGCTATAGTGAAATGCTTCGTGAACTGACTTCTTACTTAACCAATTAACTCTCATTCTTAAGAGTTATCAAAATCATGGGCCTAGGGCATTACAAATGGGGTTGTAGAGGCATGTACTAGTGTACAAGAGGGTTGCTAAATGACGCATGTTGAGTTGAAGCCAAATTTTTAGCAATTTTCGATTGGCCATTGATGACTCTCAAATAGAGTCAATATTTAATATCTTTTAGAATCATTGTTGGAACTTATCATTGAAAATCTAATGCGAAAAAAGGTGAATATAATGAGTAGAAGGTGAAAGGCTAATGCTTACGCATTAGGGGAATAATTGGAGAAGTATGAATTATACACAAAAATGGCTTTACTTTAGTCTAAATGGGTGTTAAAAAGTGGCTGCACACTAATTTATAATTTTTGCAGAAAAAAACTATGCAAAGCACACACTAAGGAATTTCGATGCGAAGTGGAGAACCAAAACAGATGATGTGGAATAGGAAGGAATAATGCAGAGCTAAAGTTTGAAAACACAAAAGCCCGAACAACACGATCGGAAGAGATCCTAAAGTCCCCGAGAGCAAGATAAGGAAAGAATTAAGTGAAGAGTAAAATGTTGACTAACAAGACAGCTAGAGACAAATTGTAGAAATCACGGGATTCATGCCTTAATTCACAACGATGAGATTGGCGAAATCAATCAAAGGAAATCCTTCGAGCTAATGAAGCTATTAATTCAAATCAAGGAATATTCGAGAAACCTTAGAGGAGACTGCCATTACCATTTTGAAAAAAGGAAAAAAGAGAGAGAGTTCACACCTTGTTTTCACTATTTTATTTGAAGACTCATTTTACAATTTAGTAAAAAAAATTCAGCATGTTTTTTTCATGTCGTTATCTGTGTTTCTTGCTTGCATTATGAACTAATTTAGTTAAGGAAAAACTAGGGAAAAATGGGATACTTACGCATGTGTTAAGATGAAATAGGAAGAGTTCAATTAAGCATGTTTAATTAGGTTTGAATTCTAATAGTAAGTGTCGACCGGCCATCCGCACACACTAATAGGTTAAGAAGCGAAATAGGAAATAATCTAAGGCTATTTTACATGTTCAATAGGTTAGTATTAAGTCTTTCGTACATCAAAACAGAGTTTAGAAATAAACGCGTAACTAGTGCATACGCTGCACCAATTAAGATTTACATTAAGTCGTAACCGAAGTTGAGCTTGATGCAAACGGAAGCGGAAGCAGACATTTGTTAGGCAAAGTTTGGTAGTTGACCCTTACTACATTATTTCTTCACATGCATTGCGAACACATTCCATGAGTACCTTAGTTATGCCTTTCTCTCTCAAATTATTTACTTAATCTGTTTTCTTTTGCTGTATGCTCAAACAACCCAAATTACAACCCATCCATTTACTTTCTATTTGTTTCTAAACATTGTCTATTGATTGGTCACAGTCTGCGTATACTTACGCAAGTGTGAGTTTATTTGAACACAAGGCAATCTGGTTTTACCATAGTCAACCATCCACATAAGTTTATTTGTCGTTTACTTCGGGAGAAGGAACAACTTAAGATTAACTTTCATGTTAATTAGGTTAACACAAGAACCTTTGTGTATTTAGGAAGAGTTTAGGATGTTTCACTAAAACATACGAGCATGGTTTAGAAAGCTAACCTGACTTGCGACAAGAGTCGGAGTTAGCGTGAACGAATGCGAAAGCAAATGTTTAGTCTAAGTGAAGCATGACATTTACTACTCACCAACTAGTTACCCTACGGATTGCTAGATGCTTCCCACAACGTTAACAAGAGCCTTATTTTAATTATCTTGAACGTTTTGTTTAGATTTAGGACCAAAAACCCAAAACATATTTTCCTTTATTTTTTTGTTGACTCTTAAAATAATAAACTAATTATAGAACATTAATTCATGTGGAGAGTGATAAACTATAAATACTTATCACTTGTTGCATATTTCACTGCATATACTTGCTTATATTGCGATTCGAAGCGTAAGACATTAGTAGTACTAGTGTTTTATACCTAACATTTATCTATAGAATATTTATACTCACCAATATAGCATTATGCTTTTGGTGTCGTTGCTGGGGATTGATTTATTTATAATTGGTTGTATTAGTCTAAGAGTAGTTCTTAATCGATAAAAACGCTGATAACTTCGCATTTTTAGGAAAACTCTGGATGCACGAAACATATTGACCTACTAGGAAGAAGTTCTTAACAACCTTTCCACCACAAACAATGAGTATAATGTATGGTTGGACACTATTCTGACTATTCATATGCTACTTATTTTTGGAATTTAGAAGATACATGTGACATGTGTGGAGGAGGACATAGGTATAAGTATTGCCCAGCAAATCTATATGCCGCATGATTCCTATCCCACAAAAAAGATCTAATATATCTACCGGACTTCTGCAGGCACCATGACAAGCTCAACCAAAAAAACCAACTTAGTCTCATTTGGGAAACCAAATGAATAACTTCTAAAAGCCATCGTGTGTAAAAGAAGCGACGATTCAAAACAATGTGACAAACTTCCATTCAAGTTATTATGAGATTGATTTGAGGAACCTAACACAGTTTCATTGAGAAAGGCAAGTTAATAGCCTGGTCTCTATGTGAGAGACAATTCCAGATGCAGATATATGATGAATAATTTCTAAGCGTAACCTATTGCTAAGTATCGGCTTCGGAATCTTTTCATGCAAGTATACGCAGTCAGAAATGCAGCAAGTGATAAGTATTTATATTATCGTTCTCCATAGGGATTGATGTCTAGAATTAACTTTACTAACTTAAGAGTTATGCAGAATATGTAAAATAGGATGACTCATGCGATAGTATTGTTATTCCTAAATTCTTAAATAATGCAAGAGACTTCACAATCAAACCTATCGTAACATACTAGATCACCCAAGAGTTCACTCTTTTGAGTTTACTAATTGTTGCATACGTGAGTAGCTAATCGACGCATACTTAAAATAAAAATGCAGCAGTGTAAAATCCAACTACCTGTAATCCTAACATGCATTCTACATACAAATTCTTACCAATGCTTCTAACCTAATGAAACATAGAAAGGAGCAACAAGTGATAATGAAAATTTTTAATTATCATTACTAAGAGTTGGCTACAGATCTATGAACTACTCCTAATTAATAAAGAAATAACAAAAAGAAGGAATTGGTGCAGCTGTGAAGATGTGCAGACTCCTTATCATTGGATCCTACGAACACCATTAGTTGCATTCTGCATGGTAGTCTAACCAGGCTAGTTGGCTTCTGGCCAACCGACCAACTTAGCGATTACAATTTCTTGCCTTCTATAAATAGAGATGATTTGCTTGGCTAGCAAGTTTGGATGAGCTGTGATATCTTCATTAATGCTTTAATCTCTTGATTATCGCTGGGATTTCTTAACCAAAGCTGAAATTGATTGCTTGATTGATTTCTCTGTTCTTTCTTTGTTGGCGTGATTCCTCGAACGCGACTGCTTTGATTGCGTTATGTGCTTTTGCCTTTCGTTGATTGCATCAAGTTTGTTCACCATCATCCTATTTCTGCGCTCGTGCATTGTATAACATCTTTTTAGCGCAATTTATACATTCTTTACTTTAAAACGCCACGATTTCCCTTCATTATGCTTACTCATGAATGCATGTGATTTCTAGCATTTTTACTCACAATTTGTTCTTAACTATTCAATTATTTCCCCCGAACCTTAGAAAAATGCAAAGTAAAGTAATCTAATTTATGCTCCATTTGAGAGCTGTCATAGCTTCTAAGAGCCAATGGAACCACAATATGGAGTTCAGTGATGGAACAATGGGATTACTATAACCCTAAGTTCCATTGGATTATGGGTATCATGAGCCTAATGCACCATTATATAGTTACGAACCATCTATGTAGGACATCCTAAAGGAAAGCTTGGCCAAAAGTGACGCTCTGCTAGCTTCAATGAAGAACTTTAATGATCACATGGAGGCAGAGCGACAGACTTAGAAAAGGAAGGAGGCATCGACAACCTTAGCATTCGAAACAATAGAGGATGAGGAAGATGTTCGAAACATTGATCTTAAAAGTTTTGTCGATGTAATTGAGTAGAATGATGTTGAAGAAAGCCAAATTAAGGAAGAAATTTCCTGTATAAATATCAGCTTCGTGGAGGATGAACCTGGAACTGAGACTGAAGAAGAAAAGTATCAATCCACTAAAGAAGAGGTGATGGAGCAAAGATTGCAGGAGACTGAAGATGACTTCAAAGGAACTGGACCACTAAGAATGATGGAAACTGCCTTTGAACTATCATGCCGTCAAGTTTCCAAATAAGAGATCATCTAAAAAGATAAACTAAGAGCAATACAACATGGTCAAAGGGTAAGACACCTTTACTTATTAAAAGCAATTTTAGTAGGAAGATACCTTTTGAAGGAGGAATATGGAGCCAAAATTGATTAGGCTATCAAAGAGGGTTCCATAAACAAGATCATAATATGGCCAAAGGCAAAGTGTGCAACCTTGAGCAGACACGATCTCACAGTGGACGACCAAGGCATGAAGCATTTCTGGAATGCGATGCTCGGAGCATGCACAGTTGGTACATATTAATCTTGGCTCCAAGCATTTACAGGTTTTCATTTTTCCAATCTATTACTAAGAAGACTTTATCTTTATTGCATATTTTTTTAATTTAGGGTTTATTAGTTGTAATTTCCTTTATTTTATTATGTTGAAAGCTAATGTATTTACTAAATTGAATTGTGAAAGCACACTGCTGTTAAAGCAAAAGGTGTTGAAACCTATCTTAGAGACGAAATTTCTCTGCAACAATAGAATCAAATGATCTAAGCATTCATTTCACAAAATTTTCCGATAAAGTAAAAGTAGCATGGATCCAGCTTTGTCGCCTCGCTGTGATAAACAAACCTCAGCTACAGTCAACAAATGTATGAAAGTTCATTTCTTGTTCTCTTTCAATATTTGCTCCATTTATTTACTGTTTTTCTTTAGTTTTTCGAAGTTGAACTTGGTATAGGTGTTGCCAACACATTTTCTAAACCTCAAGCTCCTCTATTTTTAACATAGGTGAAAAAAAACTTTTAGATTTCTTCTCAGCTTTGTGTTCTATTTTGAAAAATTCCCAAACAAATTAAGAACTTAACTTTAGTGTGAGGATTTTAGGAGAGTGGGTTTGTTAAAATGCGGATAATATTTATAATGAACTAATCCCTGATCGAAAAAAGAAATTAAGCTAACTCGAAAGATTAAATCTGAAAGCTTGAAGCATGGCAATCAAATCTTAGAACAACTTAATTTTGAGGGAACTAAGCCTCAACTTCATTGAACACAACAATGGTTTTAAGTTTGGGAGTGAGGGCAAGCCCAGTTGAGCCTATTAGTTAGAAAAAAAAGAAAGATCAAAACATTCTAGTTATTAAAAAAAAAAAAAAAAAAAAAAAAAAAAAAAAAAAAGTAGCCTTATAGTTGTAGCTTCTTAGAATCATTCTGTTGT
The DNA here is from genome assembly GCA_037833695.1 of Sechiopsis laciniata. Lineage (NCBI taxonomy): Eukaryota > Viridiplantae > Streptophyta > Magnoliopsida > Cucurbitales > Cucurbitaceae > Sechiopsis > Sechiopsis laciniata. Next base: position 25,155 of record JBBMKA010008456.1, on the reverse strand, counting down.
CTCTCTAATATGCCAACTTTCTAGGTTGATTATTTTGCTTAGGTGAGTCGATGTTTTCCTCAAGTGTACCATTCTAAGAACTATAGAATTTGAGTGTGGATAGATTTGAGTGTAACCCATGTAGGGATACGAATAACATTAGTTTATGATACCTCAATGGATTCTAAGTTGTTAAAAAGTGTGTGTTTAAAAGAAAATGCTACAAAGAGAATGTTTTGGACAAACTTAGGATAATTGAAGGGTTGAATAAAGTGTTTTAGAGTTGTAGGCATTAATTTGTAAGAGTGTTCAATTTGCCAGTCTATCTGGGAAGATGCCATTATAGTGAGAGAAGTATCTTAGCAATTTCAGGATGCTAAAAACCAAATAGTGGAAGTTTTGCATTTAACTTTGTGATGAAAATTTAAATTATTGAATGCGAAGCTGAGGTCATTGCTAAAGTATTTTTCATTTATTGCATATGGATGCTAGTAACTTTTATATCAATTTTTTCCTTGTGCATTAAGTGTATAAGCATTGCTTGAGACGAGCAATGATTCAAGTTTGAGGGTTTGATAACTCTTAAATAGAGAATTATTTAGGCTAATATCTTAATGTATTCTAATGAAATTGTTTAATTGAATACATTTTAGAGTTAGAATGACATTTAGTTTAAAAATTTATATAAATATGATGCATGAATGATTTAAGAGTTTAGATATAAAAAGCTTAGGAAACCTAAAGCTTTTTAAAAGTACAAATATGAATGTTAGACACTTTTCGTACTTAAATGTTAAAGATCACAAGTCTCACTATAAAACAGTCATATGTGTAGGAATGTCTTTTTTATTTTGTTAAACACTATGTGCAGGAAAGTCAGATGATTTGAGTTTAGCATTTAGTAGCATAAAGTTAGACAGAAATTTTCTCTGCTTTGAAGTTTAGCATTTAGTGGTAGAAAGCTAGAAAGCAATGTCTGACACATTTTTGGAGGACTTTTAAGGCCAGAATACGATGTCCTAAGCATTGCAGCAGATAGAATCGTGAAAATCAAGGGATTTACGATTTCTTAGGCCTCAAGCAGCCATATCTGATTCCTTAGTCCCCAAGCATCCCAATAGCCTATAAATAGGAGCAGAATGAAGAGGAAATGTGTGTCAATTTATGGAGTTCCTCTCCCATGATTGTGAGGAGAGTTTTGGAGAAGTTCGTGATTCCTAGTGACAAGGATTTGTGCACTCCACAGTTGCCGCCAATTTATCTTTATTTGCTTTAATTTTTACAATTATTTTGGAATAGGTTGTTAGGTTCTTTTTTAGTTTGCAATTCATATTTTCAAAGCCTAGACAGTATTCTTTGTAAATTTAAGTTTACTCTTAGTTTAATATTCTCTCTATCTACTGCTTTATACATGTGCACTATTATCGTTATCTTTACCATCATGACTATCTAAAAATCTTAGGCAAAGGTTAAGGGGACGCAATTGTAGAAGCATGTACTAGGGTACAAGGGGTTGTTAAATGATCATGTTGAGTTGAAGCCTAAGTTTTAGCAAGTGTCCATCGGTCATCCACATAAGTTTGTTTGTTGTTTACTTTGGGAGAAAGAATAATTTAAGATTAACTTTCATGTTCATTAGGTTAACACAAGATCTTTTGTGTATTTAGGAAGAGTTTAGGGATAATCATTCCACTAAAGCATGTGAAGCACGATTTAGAAAGCTATGCTAACTTGCAGCAGGAGTCTGAGTCAGGGTGAACGAATGTGGAAGTAAACGTTTAGTCTAACTGAAGTATGAGATTTACTACTCACCAACTAGTTACTCTTGGAATTGCTAGATGCTTCCTACAACCTTAACAAGAGGCTTATTTTCATTAATTATCTTTATTGTTTTGTTTAGAATTAGGACTAGAAACCCAAAATACATTTTCCTATACATTTCTATTGACTCTTAGATTAATAAACTAATTATAGAATATCAATCCTTATAGAGAACGATAAACTATTATCATTTATCACTAGCTGCATATTTGGCTGCGTATACTTGTGCATATTGCAATTCAAAGCGTAGAACATTAGTAGTACTAGTATCTTATACTTAGATCACCATAGCATATCAACACATGGTAATCAGCAGAAACCAAGCACAACCACATATCAAGACAATCTAGTAATGAACTACACCCAAACATGTTTACAAATAATCACACGATCTTCAAAGATTCTACCATTAAAATCCTGTCTAAAGTACTTTTAGAAGTCCAACAGTGATAACGAGCTTGTATGACACTGAAGAATCAAAACTGGAACCTTAGACTGCAAAAAATGGACTTAGAGCACAAAAATTATCTAAAAATGATATTCTAAGAAATTTAGTAAATGGTTATTTGCGGCAACAAGCAATTTTGATACTAGGTTACGCATGCAGCTCAAGAATAGATACAGGTTTTGAAAGGCCTTGTAGTATGCTTAGATTGTCAACAACGAGCTTAGATCGTCCTTCAGAAAGAATAGTGCAGCTCTTCGCAAGACACGTGGGGTCTTTGCAGCTCAGAATGAGATCATGCGACTATGCCGGATAAGGCACAGACTTCCACAAATGTGTCTTATCGAGCAACGTATTCAATAGAGACAACAATGGGTAATTAAAGATACGGGTTTACTGGATGGGAATGACAAGCTGAAGCATATATGTGACGTTGGAGCTCAAATTTCTTTGATGGAGAACATGAGTTTCGAGATGATATGGTGGCTGCATGGCTTAATTTTTAATACACACTTCAAGGGCTTCAATTTTTTATATGATCAAGATTTTGAGAGGTTTGGCACATATTTTTACGAGAGAAGAGGCTAAATGTTTGTTGAATGAAAACCTAGAAAAGGAAGAGACAAAATGATTTTATATATACTAAGGCAAGTTCCACTTAGTTCCAAAATGTCACTAGGGCTTAAATTACCCAATTGCCTCTCTTATAACAAAAGACGACCTTGCCTCTCTCTGGACAAAGCTTCTAAAGTCCATCTAAGGCCAATTAAATAATTGAATATCCCTCGAAAGTCCTGCTAATCCAAAATTACCTTATTTACATGGAATGAAATACTTGGGCTGTTATACAAGAATTCAAAACTCACTCAGGATTTAGATCAGACTAGCATATTGGAATTACTAGACGGATAAATTTTTTTTGGGTCTATTCTTATGCAAATCTCTATGGAATAGGCACCCCTACTAATATGTCTCCAGATGAGACAAACAAGATATGTTGTGTGCAACTATTGCAAAGCAGGTCGTACAAACTGTGTCACGAGGACAAGACACTCAACCTCAGTCCATAGCTTTAGATGAGTTTAGGTCATCGTTTTGTAAGTCCCACCTACTTGTCCAAATGTTCATAATGTTGACCTTAGATTTAATCCCATTAATCCAAATAACTCGTTTGGTTAGGATATTGAGAAAATTAAATAGAAATAAATGATAATTAGTAACTCTTTATTAATTACAACTAAATAAATATTTTTTAATTAAAACTACTAGGCCTTTAAGGTACAACCCATAAAGATTAGGCCTTCTACTAACACGGTGATCAGCATGTGATATGTGTAGAGATGTATTAGGTTTTGGTGGAGGGCTTCCTTTGATCCCATAGGGTGTCTGCACAAATTCCGGGTAGTAGTAAGACCGGATTTAACTCCCTAAGATTTATGTTGTAGCTTCTATGGTTGACCTAAGGGTCTAGGATCCAATTGTTGTTGTTTGCATTTTTAAGTCCTTATCCATTTCGCATTATTTTATTTATTATTTACATTTTTATTAATTATGTTTAATAAATAATGTAATAAAGGATCATAAACATGTTTTTTGTTTTAGTATTAATTGTACTTCTTGATATATTTTTAAAATAATACACTTCTTGAATTTTTTTACAAATAAAATACATGGTTAGAGTTCTGTTTTTAATTACTTCAGTATGTTATAAGTATTTCAATATCATGCATAAGTAAAGGCTTATGTTTGGAAGTGAGCCTATTCTGATCCACATTCACGCTTCATGCATGAGCAAAGCTGCATTCTATATCTCACTGCCATCCGATGCCAATTTGTCTTGATTTTTGTGTCAAGGTTGACCTCAAGCACCAGGCAATTTACTTTGCCTTTGACCCTGTTGTTATGTTATGTTTATAATTATTTCGATTGTTAAATAATTAATAGAGGCCTAATTCGAGTTAATTATATAGGTTGTCTTGAATTTGGGACGAGGTCTGTTTGAGAGTTTGGATAGTTCGATTTCGTATATAATTAGGTAGAGGCTATTCTACTGCGAGTTAAGTGGTACTTGATAACCATCAATAAGATAGTTAGTTGGAATGCAAAAGCATTTATTTAGAATCAAACCCATACTTGAACTGAAAGATTATCATGTTTAAATAAGCTTTTATGTTAAGAAGTTCTAAATTATAAAGAGAGATAAGAATCAGAGATTTAAAATGATATAACTTATAAATGTGCATAATTTGCGCCAACTTTAATATAAATTGTGTTTCATTTCAAGTCTAGCTAATTAGTTTGTTGCTATAGGAAAAATCTCAACCGTGGAAGAAGCAAAGTAATGGAGAATGCCGGACTTTTGCAACAACTTTTGCAATCGACAAAATATCAACAAATATTCATGTGCGTGAACAAATATGGAAAAGATAAATTTGGGTAGTGAATATTTTTGCACGAGCACAATTATGAAAAAAATAATTTTGGATAAATTCTAGTAGAAAACATCTTTGAATAAAGATTTACACACATGGAGACATTTATGGAAAGAATAATGTTTAAGTAAATCGTCTAGTAAATATGGAAAAGATACAGATCTTTGCAATAGACAAATCTCAGCCGATGATCATCATTTAATCCAACATTATAAATACCCAAGTTCATCAACCAATGAAAGAGGTTGGAACGTGCGGAAGAAAGCAACTGTTTTAAGAAACTTTCTTCTTCAACCAAGCAATATGGCAGGTGTTGGTTTTGAATCCACAAAAAGCTCCATTGACGACACACTTTATTACTTTCTTTATTGCTTTATCTTTACTTTTTCTTAATTCTTATAGAATTTAATTTATGCTTTACTTTTTAGCCCTGTTGAACATTTACAATTGTTTTATGAAGTTGTGTTTTCTTACCCTGTTATTGTTTCTCTTCATGTTAGCATGAACTAATTATATAATGGGGAGGATTAGGGTAATATGAAGTGTAATTGAATGTTAAAACTTCTTATTGGGGGATGTTGATGATAACATGCATTTTTATTTAATCTTGGTATATGTCACTTAAGAGACAACATAATGTTTGGTTTCTATTCGCTCTTGAGATAGAGAGGTTGATTAAGAAATTCGTGTATGTTCATTAGGTTGCTCTAGGATCTCCTAACCTTTACTGGGAATCTAGGAATAGTCACTACACTCATATTCTATTGCTTGATCTTCATGCTTAAGGTAGTTAACGACAAATTGACAAGCTTTTGTTGAATGAGCTGAGTGACCAAACTTTAGACATAAGTAATAATAAGTCACTTCTTATCAATAAACTTGACTCATAGGTAATGGAAAGAAAAACTGGTGGAGTGATGTCATGAAGAGGATATTCGAATTCGAGAGCTGGCTACTCGAGAGAACTGAATAAAAGAATCCAAACATTAGCCCAATTCCACGTTCTTTTACACAACGAGAAGAAACAAGGAAAGTTTTATATGCTAAACCCTTAATTATCCAATACAAAGTATAGAGCATTTATACTACCGCTATACCAAGGTCAATCAAGGATAACCATGAGACATGGGAAGCGAAGCGCATTATTGGAATGCAGACGTTCAGTAATGAATGTCAACTATCTTGTTTAAAACAAGGAGCGCATTATTCTGAATTGAGAAAAAAGTGGAAATTTACGAAAATTCAATTAAAAAACAATTGTGAATGCTAAACGTTCACATCTCTTACTTAGAGAAGTAACTATTATTCATCGCTTTTTAGGATTTTATTTTCTTAATAGGAATTAGCTTCTATTTTGCCGTATTGAACAAGTTGAATGCATAGGATGATTTGATTGATTAAGTGGCACAACCAGAGTAAAATTAAGAGTTGTAACTGTCGGCTCGTAATGGTAACAATCGAACCGTTGTGTAGTCGTAATCGCAATAGGGCAATGATGACTATTCATCAATCTGTTGCAATTCATTCACTTTCTATAAATCAACATTTTTTTGTCGTTGTCATTACGCTTTCTGAATTTTGAAAAACCCTAACATTGTGTGATCTTCACGAGCAATTTGTAACCAGGTTTTCAGTGAAATGGCCCTTAAATCGTCATTCGATAGCAAGAATTTGTGAAATCAGCAATCTAAGCTTTTGAAGCTATGAGGAAGGTTAGAACCTCTCTGCAAGGTTTGTTATCAAGACCTTCTATCATTTCGATGGAGCGAATAAACAGAAAAATTGTCTTCAATTCAGACGACGAATCCCCTCCAAAAACCCCCATCAGCCAAATTGCCCTAGAACAACTTGCCACACAAGGAGATGAAGCGGTACAATCTAGGGTCGATCACCTATTGCCATAAATTGTAAACTTAGGGCAAACGATCGTGGCTATAATGGAAGGATTAACTGAAGAAGATCTAGTTGAGCAAAACAACGAAGGCACAGAGGAGCACCCGTCTGTAGAGAAGTCTCCAGCGAAGGGGGCAACATTTGAATTGGGAGAGGAGACAGTAGGGGAAGAAGAAGAAACCCCTACAACAACTGTACAGGAGTCAGAATCTCGCCTGACATTGATGCTCGTAGAGATTATCACGGTTGGATCATGGCTAGAAGTAGTTATAAGTCTTGGGATACACAGAGTCTCTAAAGAACTGGAGAAGGAAATGAAGAGAGAAGCAAATGCGAAAAAGAAATCCAACGAGGCAAAAGAAGCCAGAGCAGCCGTGGAGTTAGTTGAGTGGCTAGATCAAGTAGAGAAATAAGCAAGAGAGGTAGCAGATGCAAGACTAGCGGCAGAATTAGTCGAGTGTCAGGACAAAGAAGAAGCCTCACCTAGCAGTTTAAAAAGGCCAATGAAAGAGGAAGAGATATCTCTAGTGTAGAAGAATAAGAGAAACAAAGGAAAAAGTATTGATGGGTCATCAAGAGCAAGATCGGAGAAAAGAAAGGCCATCGCTTTAGTGGAAGGGTCACAAGGCCCAACAAAGACAAGAAAAGTAGTCGACATAGGAAGAATGGATAAATTCATGTCAATGAACAGAATAGACTCATACTGGCGCTAGTGGAAAAAGAATTATAAAAAGAACAAGGATTCGCCAATGCTGTAAGTAGACTTTATTCAAGAAACGATCACACAAAGAGGGTGGGATCAGTTCTACTGACCAAGAATTGACGCCAATTCAAGATGGGTGTGAAAATTGTACAGCAACTAGAGTGGAAATGAACGATGCGATACGATGGTGGAGGGAAAAAAATAGACAGGAGCGCAGGAGTGTGGAATGAATTGTTTGGATTCAGAGATTACGAAATCCCAATATGACAGGTTTGTGTAGTCACCATCAAAGGAATAGCTGAAGTCATGTTTACAAACGATCATATTACCAAATGCGAATTGGTGCAAGAACATATTTTTTGAGTGTTTCAGGCTCAACTTGAGAGGGCACTATTGAAACAACTTTGGGAAGACCAACATCATGTCCATCATGAATGACACGACCTTAATGCGAACGCGTATCTTGCTGATATATGCCATCTGTGTAGGTCTGACCATTGACATCGAACGCATTATTGTAGAAGAGGCTAGGCTGAAGATAAAGAAAATACAAGGGAAGATGTCATTCCTGCATTCCATGACTGCACTATGCCTGCACCAAGATTTGAATCTTGTCAAAAAGGCCCACACGCTGAAAGTTAAGGCAGTATATCAGGTGTCTACAAACAGAAGCAGAAAGGCTCTCACCACACTTAAAGAACAGATATTACCGCTCAACCCGTCTCTCACAAATACTTCTGCCAGCAAGGACAAAGGTTGAACGAAAGGCTCAAATCAAACAAAAAACGTTGTAATATTTGCTAGCATCTTCATCAGCAGCCAGACCGTTCGCTTCAACAAAGGCTACCGACGCACCAATTTTGTAGCAAGCCAACCCTTTATTAGCCCCAGTCATGAATATCGAGCAAAAAATTCAGCAAGCACCTTTGCCAGCAAAGAGAAGGGTAGTACAGAAAGAGCCAGCAAAATAAATGGCCACGCATCCACCACTAGCACTGTCACCCTTGCTTAATCCTCCCGCTCCTACTGAAAAACATCAGTCTACGTGTTGAACAATTGGAAAAAATCGTAGAAGCAGAATGACAAGAGGTGCTAATGCAAATAATGCATCAACAAGCATTTCTAACACCTCCGTCGCCGCCTAGCACAACCATTTTGTCAAGTCCCCTTGCCCAAGCTCAGCCAATCCCTCAAGAACTAACCACTAGGGCACAAATACTAGCTCAGTCTGGAAACGAGATCCTAGGCTGAGATGAGGAATTCTAGAGCCAGAGGTTGCATTTCATGCGTCAAACTGGTCCTATATGGAACAACGAGATAGAGTTGTAAAGGGGGAGCTGAAAAAAAGGAACCTACAGCTTTGGTTCCCGCCTTTCCCCACGGAAGTGCGTCAGGAATGGATGCCTCTATCTGCATTAGAAGAGCCTCCATAAGAAAATGCCAATCTTGAAGGCGCTGCATCATCTAACTAAAGGAAGTCTTTGTCCACAATATTCTTCATGCATACAGGAACTATAGGGACATCCGGCATAAGTAAATAACTCATTTAGTATTGCTCGGGGCAAGCAATGTTCAAGTTTAGGGGTTTGATAACTCTAAATAATAGAGTTATTTGAGCCTTCGCATTACTGCATTTCCATACTTTAAAAATAAACGCATATTAAAAGAAAAATGTTGCTAGAAATGAGAGTTAATCATATAAGTTCTGCATGACTGGTAAAAAAATCACGATCACATTAAACTAGGATGAAATGCGCTTAAATATAACAGGATACATACATTTTAAATACAAACGCATTGCAAACCCAAGTCTCGCTAATGCGTCAATTAATTAATTGTGTAGGAATGAAGTATCTCGCACTGCATTAAAGGGACGAATGCGCAGTCAAACATGCCTGAGGAAGCACCGAAAGGAAACTTTTGATATAGTATGAATCGAAAAAATGAAGGAATCATTAGAAATACCATTAAGCAAGAAAATCATTCGAAAGATTATCGTGAAGATTATACTTAACTTTCAAGAAACCACAGACTCCTTTAAATAAGTGAAGATGTAACGGCCCAATTTTCCATTCAAATTACCTAGGTATGTTTGGTTGTTTATTCGATTGTTCGGTTGGGCCGTTAGGGGCAGTTGAGCCATTAGGGGCATTTTGGTAATTTTTCCTTCAGGGTTAGTTTCGTAATTAATCAGGGATCAGGGCTATTTCTATCATTTACTAAGTTCGAGTTATTGCTACGATTTCATGTTTCCAGGGTTAGAGTTGCTATTTGGGAAGCTTGGTGGTCCTTTTCAGTTAAAGGAAAAAAAGGAAAAATAGTTATTTAAATTTACCCTCGCCAGGACTCGAAGCTGGGATCGCTTAAGGACTCTATTTAAACTCATTTTCTCTAAATCCTAAGCCCTATTCGAAATCCCTCACTTCTCAATTCTTTCTTCTCTATCATTTCTTCTTCTTCTCTCTAGCCGATCGCCCAATCCATCACCAAGCTTCTTCACCGATCTCCTCACCGCCGAGCAGCCTTCACGCCAGATCACCATCGCAGCCCTTGTCACCATTTGTAACCATTCACCGAGCAGCACAAATGAACACAGTCCTGGCGATCCAGCCCTCACGCTCGCCCTTGCTAAGATCGAGCCTTCCACATCGCACCTCACCGGATCCCCTTCATCCGCGAATGCCAGCAGCTATCACAGCCTTGCGATCGAGTTTTCGTGCTCAACCCCGCACACCTTCGCTGAGACATTCTGTGCAGCAGCGCCAAGCGAGTAGCTCGTTCGTCTCAAGTACATTTTGCCCAAACCCTTTTCGTTCTTCGTTGGTTTTCCATTGCCTGATGTCAAGATCTGTCGACCCTTGTTCTATTCGCAGCCAAGACCATGCCCATTCGCTTGTCCGAGGCAATCCACCATGCTGCATTCACTTTTAAATTTCGTTCTAGTGAGCCCTTCGGCCCAGTGAGACGTTCGCCCACGCTAACCCATAGCTTTGCCCTCGCTGAGCCACGCCTGCTCTTGTTCCCGCGCACGTCCGCGAGCAGCTTCACCTTTGCCTTCACCGAAGCCTTACTGTCGAGCCTGTCTTCTCGATTTAGGGGTATTATTTCCCGAGCTTTGTGCGCTGGTCACTTGTTACTTAGTTTATTAGAGTTTGATTCTATGCTTGTTATTATTTTTGCCTAGGTTACTTCGTGTTGGTTCTGCAGCTCAAATAGCACTTTTATCGGGGTTGTGTGGGCCTTGCGAAATATTCATTGATTGTATTCTTGTTGCATGTTTACTGTGTACGAGCATGTTTAGTGGATAGGATTATATGTTGTTCTGTTCTGCTAGCATGATTGTTCCTGTTTCCACATGTTAGTGCCATGCTAGGTTTGTTCTTCCAGCATGCTTTGATTTCTGTTTAAGCTCGTAGTACCATGCTAGGGTTATATGTTGTTGAGCATGTTGATTGTTAGGGAATAGGGTCGAATATTCTTAGTTAGAGCTTGTTAGGTTGTAATCATCCAGAGGCTGAGAGCGGACATAACGTACTTTGTCCCCACAGGTCGAGACCAGCGAGGACAGGATCCTGCCCCCGGCAGTCGGGTGTGGTCTAGCTCACCACATCGGCATAAGCCTAGTCTGTAGCCTGCTAGAGTGGAACCCTTCCAATGGTGCATGCCTGCCTTGGACAGTTCTTTACTTTAGGCTTCGGTGGTATTCAGGCTGCTATAGTTGAGTGCCGAGAGCCTCACACTACTATAGATCAGTGACACCGCTTCCAAGTCTTTAGGTATGCGTACCTAGACCGGTGTAGTTTATCCCTAGGCTTCCACATTTACGTGATTTACAGCAGCATGCAGTGTGCGTGCACACGCGTTACACGTTGGGAGGAGAGCTCATTCGGGCTACTGTTCATGAGTACACCATTTCGTTTCCGAGTTTAGAATCAGACACTAGGCACTTTCCCAAATGTCCCAAAACTAGTTTAGAGAGCTGGTCAGGACCAGCTTTTGAGTTGGTCACTTGGCCGAGGGTATGAAACGTTCGAGGATATCTGTTTAGGATTAGCTTTTGAGTTGGTTATTTGGTCGAGAGAACGAGACCTTCGAGGATATCTGTTGAAGATTAGTTATTGAGCTGATCACTAGGCTAGAAGTAAGAGACTTCCGATGACTCAGGAGTTATATTGACAACTCATTCTAGGGATTTTGTGTTGGTAACTGTTTGCATGTATACTTGGATGCTATATGAGATGTTGTTTCGTATTGTACCCCGATTGGAGATTCTTGCTGAGTGCCTTTGTACTCACCCTTACTTTTCTACCAGGTAACTTGGGACAGTACCGGGATGGCTAGAGGAGAAGCTGTATGATCATGGGAGCTGCTTGCGTACTTTGTTATGTCTTTTATTTGTTTATTCAGTATGTAGTTTGACACGGAGTCCATAGAGGGATTTTGCATATTGTGGTTAAAACTGTTTATGAATTTTGAATAAAATTACTGGCCAGGAACTTGTTTTTTTTTAACAGGTTTATGTTTGGATGATTTTAATTTCAATGAGTTTTATTTGCATAAGTTGTCCGTACTGTTTTAAATGCTTTTACATACATGTATGTTGAGTAAAACCAGGTTTACGACTATTTTTAGAGTCAGGTTCTTACAGTTGGTATCAGAGCTTAGAGTCATAGATTTTGTAGACTGACCTACTGAGTTAGGATGTTTGTCCCTATGATCATCACCACTTCAATAGCCATCAGGTATGTCGAAAGTTCTTTTGTTAAGGGTTTTGTTACAGTACTACATCTTGTATACACGTGTTACCTGTTGTTGGCAATGAGAGTCCAAGTATGGACTAGTTTTGTGGTTGAGTGAAGATTGCCAGTGTGCTGGTCACACATAGAGGAGCAGGGACGTCTGGTATTGCCAACCGAGGAGTTGAAGGTGAGACAGCTGTAGATGAGACCACGTCCAGGGTTGACCCGACCCGCATGCCACCTTTAGCCCCGACTGTTAATTTATCGAGAGAGGGGCTAGAGACTACCTTGCCTTAGAGTGAAACTCCTGAAGTAGAGTTCGCTTCAGCTATGAGAGAGATGATGGTCAATATGTCTGCTCAACAGAGAGCGGAGACTTAGGCACAGTTGGCAGTGCAGCGAGAGGAGTCTCGGGCACAGATAGCTCAGTTGACACAGTTGCTGCAACCATGAGAGTCATGGTTAGAGTGATTTTCGTTGAGCATCGAGTAGAGATTCAGGAGTAGATCTTGAGCATATCTGATGGACGAGATGCCAAAGGCCAGATTGATGAGTATGGAGTTCTTGTGCTAGTTGTCAGTGTTGCCATCACTAGAGGTTGTGACCTTGTTGGCCTATATGTGGCTGGAAAATGATCGTTTGCCACCAAGCTTGGGTGCAGGCCTAGGTTTAGGCCCAGTTCGCACTGTTGTAGATATGATTCTTATGACCTCCTTGGATGTTCAGCATGTTTCTCCAGATGTTGCACCAAACGTGCTAGTTGTAACACTTGGTCATGTTGAACAAGCGATCCTTGTTGTTGGTAGTCAGATGGCCATGAGAGAAAAGATGTGCGAGGAATGACCGTGAGTATCATTCCATAAGTTACCAGAGAGTTGGGTAAAAGTTAGAGTTAGAGCGTGTAGAGTTGAACCTTTGGTGTTCAGTCGTTGGTTGTGACTCTGTTGGGAGTCAGTGGGTGGTATCTTTATGGGAGTCAACTAGACTTCGGTCTTCCGTAAAGATTAGTCGTTGTACTCATATGTGTACCTGTGAGTAGCTTGTTCTCGGTGTGGGTGGTTATTGGAAACCACGTTAGAGTTGGTTCGTTTGGAATGAAACTGTGCTCAATTTTCAAAAGTTGGGCTTTCAGTTTGAGGATACTATCCTAAAAAGTGCCCTTAGTTTGAGACTGCAGATGTATTCTGCTCGTTGTTGGATTGCTTGTCGTTAGACAAGAGTTATTCGTTTGGGATGTGACTTTTAGATGGTAGGAATCCTTGTTGTGTTTTGTTAGAGCCTAGGTGGGACTGAACAAGCTATGGTTGACTAGAAACTAAGTAGTTGTCAACTGGTGTTTTTAAGGATGTTGTAGAGATCTTTACTCGGAGTAAAGCTACGAGTTGGCTGATGCTTTGAGTAAGAGGATGACACATTCTGTAGCGTGTTTGGTCTCTTGCCCTTGTATCTAGAAAGTTGGAGCTAGCCAGTGCAGATGTGATGCTTAAGAAGGTTTCTTCTTGTCAGTTAGCTGGCTGTTAGACCGTCTTTACGGCAGTGTGTGTCTGAGGGTCGTCGGAAAGGCCTTAAGCTCATGGAGATCTTTACCCGAGCCCAGTCAAACCCAGACGGTGAGTTTTCAATTGCTCGGTTGGAGCTTTGTTATCAGTTGCCAAGCCAGGGTTAGTTTCGCGGTAATCTTCGCCTTGTTTTGGAGTTGCAACATAAGTTGGGACTTGGTTCTGGCTAAAGTTTGCTTTTAAGATGTTGTAAATCCTGAGATGGTGGTTGGAGACCATCAGTAGGGCTTGTATTGTTGTTATTTTCAAGGGGAAGTTGTCTTCAAAGCTCAGTGGTTGTTTATCACTTTTGCTTGAGCGTGATCGTAAGTGGTTGTAGTGTTTTCTGAATTTAATATGTTCCCTTTTGTAAAGAACCGCAATCCGGTTGTGAGTTGTTGATAAACTTTTATCCTAGAAAGAGTTAGAGTTTGTGACTTTTAAGCTCGAGTGTTTGTTGTTCTACCAACAGATAGTGGATGGTTAGTTCAAGAGCTTTTGTTGACTTGCTAAAGGTTGGTTGACCTTTTGAGGTTGTGGAAGTCCTCTTGTTTTAGTCAAGGTTCGTTGTTGCGCAAGGCGTGTCGGTTCCAAGTCTTGACTTGTGAGGGATCCTTGTTAGTTGTGTTGAACCTGACCCTAGAAGTTCGTTGTTTTAAGGATTGTGTTTTGGTAGCTTGTTTTATGCATGATGCTTATAGTTTCGTGGTACATTAAGCTTTAAAAGGAGGAAATCTTTTGGGTTAAGGGTCTTGCTGCGTTGCAGCACAGTTTGACATAAGCCCCAGTTTGGCAGTTCTAGAGGGAATAAGTGGTTGTGTAGTGTGTAGAGATGTTTCCAAGTTTTGTTGGGGGATTACGTTTTGATGCAGCGTGGTATGGTGATTGGTGTATGCTTCTCGTAAGCTGAAGCCCTTTGAGGAAAAAAAATTACCCGACTCATGTTGTGGAGTTGGCGGCGGTTGCTTTTGCATTGAGAATTTTTTAGGCACCACCTGTGTGGCGAGAGGATTCAGCTGTACACAGATCACCAGAGCCTTAAGTACTTCTTCACTCAAAAGGAGTTGAACATGAGACAAAGAAGGTGGCTCGAGTTAGTTAAGGATTACGACTGTGAGATTTTGTATCACCCGAGAAAGGCCAACGTTGTGGCTGATGCTCAGAGTAGAAAGATGTCGCACTCCGCAGCATTGTTGAGTTCTCAAATTCATTTACGGAAATAATTCAAGCGAGCCGGTATTGCGGTGTTGTTTAGGAGAGGTTACCGCTAGGGTAGCCTAATTGACAGTTCAGCCGCAATTAAGCAGATGATCATTGATGGCCAGCTGAGTGATCTCAAGTTGAAAAGTTTGTTTGAGAGAGTTCACGTAGACGGAGATTTTGACTTTGTTATAGCACCAGACGGAGGTTTGAGGTATAGTGGTCGGCTGTATGTCCCAGCTGACGCTAGACTGCGAGCCGAGTTACTTACTGAGGCTCATAGTTCTCCATTTACTGGACACCCAGGGGGTAACAAGATGTATCAGGATCTCAAACAGACGTTCTGGTGAGATATAGTAGAGTTTGTTAACCGGTGTCTCACTTGTCAGTAAGTGAAGGCTCTTAGAAAAAAAAACTGGTAGGTTTGTTGCAGCCGTTGAGTGTGCCCCAGTGGAAATGGGAAGAGATTTCGATGGACTTTAGTTTTGGGTTTTCAAGGACGCCGAGAGGGTTTACTCAGATCTGGGTTGTTGTGGATTGACTGACTAAAAGTGCACACTTCATCCCCAGAAGAGTTAACTATACCGTAGAGCAGTTGGCACAATTATTCTTGGAGTAGATCGTTTGGTACCATGGTGTGCCAATGAGAATTCATTTTGGACCGTGACTCTCGGTTCACTTATCGCTTCTGGAGAACGCTCTAGAAGGGTTTGGGAACTGAATACAGCTTCAGTACTACTTACCCTCAGACAGATGGTCAGACAGAGAGAGTGAACGAGATTCTCGAGGATATGTTACGAGACTGTGTTTTGGACTTTCTAGGCAGTTGGGACCAGTACTTGTATCTAATGGAGTTCGCTTACAATAACAGCTATCAGTCGACGATTCAGATGGCTCCGTTTGAGGCCTTGTATGGTAAGCGATGCAGATCTTCAGTGTTCTGGAAAGAAGTTGGTGACAAACAGGTTTTGGGTCCCGACCTATTACAGATGACTAACGACGTAGTGTAGAAGATCAAGGCTCGTATGTTAACAGCACAGAGTAGGCAGAAAAGTTACGCCGATGTTCGGCGTAAAGCCTAGAGTTTGAAGTAGGCCAGCATGTATTTCTGAAAAGTGGCGTCAATGCGCGGAGTTTTAAGGTTTGGTAAGCGAGGCAAGTTGAGTCCCAGGTTTGTAGGGCCTTTTGAGATCCTTGAGCGGATCGGTTCAGTGGCATATTGTTTGGCCTTGCCGCCATCTTTGGCAGCTGTGCATAATGTTTTCCATGTGTTGATGTTATGTCAGTATGTGGTAGATTCTTCTCACGTTGTGGACTTTGAGCAGTTAGAGCTGAACGAGGATTTGAGCTTCAAGGAAAAACCAGTGCAAATTTTAGCCTGAGATCTAAAGACCTTGCGTAATCGAGAGATTAGCTTGGTTAAGGTTCAGTGGAGGAAGCAGAAAGCAGAGGAAGCTACGTAGGAGTTAGAGGACGAGATGAGGGCATTATCTAGAGTTGTTCTTGTCTTAGGACTTTCGAGAATGAAATTCTTAAAAGGAGGGAATATTGTAACGCCCCAGTTTTCCATTCCAGTTCCCCAGGTATGTTTGGTTTTTTATTCGGTTGTCCAGTTGGGCCGTTAGGGCAGTTGAGCCATTAGGGGCATTTTGGTAATTTTGCCTTCAGGGTTAGTTCTGTAATTAATTAGGGTTTAAGGCTATTTCTGTCATTTGCTGAGTTCGAGTTATTGCTTCGATTTCAGGTTTCCAGGGTTAAAGTTGCTTTTTGGGAAGCTTGAAGGTCCTTTTCGGTTAAAAAAGAAAAGGGGAAAAATAGTTATTTAAATTTTCCCTCTCTAAGACTCGAAGCCGGGATCGCTTGAGAACTCTATTTAAACTCCTTTTCTCCAAATCCCAAGCTCTAGCTGAAATCCCTCACTTTTTAATTCTTTCTTCTCCATCGTTTCTTCTTCTTCTCTCTAGCCGATCGCCCAATCCATCTCCAAGCTTCTTCGTCGATCTCCTCACCGTCGAGCAGCCTTCACGCCGGATCACCATCGCAGCCTTTGTCACCGTTTGTAGCCATTCACTGAGCTGCACAGACGAACGTAGTCCCAGTGATCTAGCCCGTACACTCGCCCTCGCCCTCGCCCAGATCGAGCCTTCTACATCGTAGCTCACCAGATCCCCTTCGTCCGTGAACGCCAGTAGTTATCGTAGCCTTGCGACCATGTTTTTATGCTCTGCCCCAAACACCTTCACCGAGACGTTCTGTGCCGGAGCGCCAAGCGAGCAGCCCATTCACTTTAAGTACGTTTGGCCCAAACCCTACTCGTTCTTCGTTGGTTTTCCGTGGCCTGATGTCAAGATCCGTCGACCCTTGTTCTATTCGCAGCCGAGACCAGGCTTGTTTGCTTGTCCAAGCAGATCCACTGTGCTGCGTTCACTTTCAGATTTCGCTCTAGGGAGTCCTTCGCCGGAACGAGACGTTCGCCCACGCTAACCCACAGCTTCGCCCTCACTGAGCCTCGCCTGCTCTTATTCCCGCGCACCTCTGGGAGCAGCTTCACCTTTGCCTTCGCCGAAGCCATAATGTCGAGCCTGTCTTCTCGATTTAGGGGATTATTTCTCTAGCTTTGTGCGCTGGTCGCTTGTTACTTAGTTTATTAGAGTTTGATTGTATGCTTGTTATTATTTTTGCCTAGGTTACTTCGTGTTGGTTCTACAGCTCAATGAGCACTTTTATCTAATTGTGATTTCTACTTGTTTTCCAGGTAAGAATTTCTTACCGTGGTTGTGTGGGCCCTGCGAAATATTCATTGATTGTATTCTTGTTGCATGTTTACTGTGTACGAGCATGTTTAGTGGATAGAATTATATGTTGTTCTGTTCTGCTAGCATGATTGTTCCTGTTTCCACATGTTAGTGCCATGCTAGGATTGTTCTTCCAGCATGCTTTGATTTCTGTTTAAGCTCGTAGTACCATGCTAGGGTTATATGTTGTTGAGCATGTTGATTGTTAGGGAACATGGTCGAATATTCTTAGTTAAAGCTTGTTAAGTTGTCATCATCTAGAGGCTGAGAGTGGACATAACGTACTTTGTCCCCACAGTTTGGGACCAGCGAGGACAGGATCCTGCCCCCGTAGCTGGGTGTGGTCTAACTCACCACATCGGTATAAGCCTAGTTTATATCCTGCTAGAGCAGAACCCTTCCAATGGTGCAAGCCTGCCTTGGACGGTTCTTAGCTTCAGGCGTCGGTGGTATTCAGGCTGCTATAGTTGAGTGCCGAGGGCCTCGCACTACTATAGATCAGTGACACCACTTCTGAGTCTTTAGGCATGCGTACCTAGACAGACGTAGTTTGTCCCTAGGCCCCCACATTTACGTGGTTTGCAGCAGTATGCGGTGTGCGTGCACACGCGTTAGTCGCTCGAAGGAGAGCTCCCTCAGGCTAATGTTCATGAGTACACCATTTCTTTTCCCAAGACCAGTTTGTAGAGCTGGTCAGGACAAGCTTTTGAGTTGGTCACTTGGCCGAGGGTATGAGACCTTCAAGGATATCTGTTTGGGATCAGCTTTTGAGTTGGTCATTTGGCCTAGGGTACGAGACCTTCAAGGATATCTGTTCGGGATCAGTTATTGGGGATTCTTGCTGAGTGCCTTTGTACTCACCCTTACTTTTCCACCAGGTAACTTGGGATAGCACCGGGACGGCTAGAGGAAGAGCTGTATGATCATGGGAGCTACTGGTATACTTTGTTATGTTTTTTATTTGTTTATTCAGCATGTAGTTGGACACGGAGTCCATAGAGAGATTTTGCATATTGTGGTTAAAACTGTTTATGGATTTTAAATAAAATTACTGGCCAGGAACTTGTTTTGTTTCAACAGGTTTATGTTTGGATGATTTTAATTTCAATGAGTTTTATTTGCATAAGTTGTCCATACTGTTTTAAATGCTTTTACATACATGCATGCTGAGTAAGAACCAGGTTTAGGACTATTTTTAGAGTTGGGTTCTTACAGAAGGATCGATGACAAAGGCATGCTTATTTTACTAGGGTTTATGGCAGATAGATTGCGAGGTCGAAGAGGTCTCGATTGAAACCTCGACCATATATATTCCTATTAACTCTAGAAAGCCAGTACCATGGTGTCTGTTGGTATGGGGATCTCGATAGTGATAGCGCGTCAGCGTTCAGCAGCCCGTTTTACTATGTTGATTTATTTTTTTCATAGATAGACTTTTCCTGCTTTGTTATTGTAATTCAAACGTGTAAATTGCAACACCTATTTGAATTGATTTTACGCATGGTTGATTAAGACTTTATCTCATGTATACATTCTCATGAATAACTTAATTAGGTTTAGGGTAAAGAAAGATTCATTAGTAATTACGGCAATTGTTTCTATAAGCAAGGGTCGACTGAAAATCCATCTGTAGCTCATTTTCTGCACGCCTTGAGAAAGGATGCAGAAAGGGCTTAGCTCAATCGTAATTGCTACGTGATGCTTAGTCTTTCACATTATTAGAGTAAGAGTTAGGGATAACCTTCTTGTTAGTCACATGCACATTACTTGATTAGATTGCAAACTCACGGACAATGTACAGGCGAGTTGTTGTAAAGCATTCCGAAAGGGACCTTTAAGTTAAAGTAAAACATGTGCTAATATTCTTACCATAATTTATCATGAACTTCATTTTAGTTGCTTCAGTACATCTTCTCAACTTTCATTATTATGTTATTTTAGACTTAGAATCAAAACCAAAACAAACTGAATTTGTTTACCATTCTATACCAACCCTTAAGTTAACATTCGTTAATTACCAATTTCCTGTGGAGAACGATAAAATATATACTTATCACTTACTGCAAAGTTCGACTACGTATACTTGCATAAATCCAATTCAAGAGCATAGGCCTTAGCAATAATGTCTTAACTTAGAATTCATCATTAGAATAATTATATCGCACAGTCGGATCGCATCATACATCTAGAGTATGCTAGACTTAATATGTATGCTAATGAAGATTTAGACTAAGCTGATTTAGCTTACTTATCGGTCTTCTTTGTCATTGTATGTTGAAAGGCTTGAATACTTCATATTATTTAAGTGTGTCAATTGGGCACACACTTGTTTGTTAAAAATTATATTGATAGAATGCTTTTATGTAACCTTTTATACATGTTGGCATGGAATGATAGGTCATCTAAATGAGACTGGGTTTATTGTTCAGAGTATCATGCCAAGACTTACATTTGTCATCATCTAGAGGCTGGAAGGGCTAGAGTAATTCTATGAAAGCCTAGTTTTGAGCACATGATAAACCAAAGCCATGATCAGGGTGTAAGCCCACTCCTTGTTTAATGGTGATGTCAACCATTGGACCTGAGCATATTTGGGTGTGCTATATATATATATATATATATATATATATATGTGGACCTTAGCATTTCCATGGCCACGTCAACCATTTGACGAGTTGTCCAATGGTATATCTATCTTGTTTAGGTATGTTTAGACCTGGATTGTTGGTTAGAGAGCACATCTTCTACTTACACAGTGATCAACAGTTGCGTGAGGTGTGTAGAGACATATTAGACTTAGGTGGAGGGCTCTGATTGACCTCGTAACGTTTGTGTACTATTCATGGGTAGTTGTAGGACAAAGCTTTACTCCCTGAGATTTATGTTGTAGCTTTTGAGGATGAACTAAGTGTTGTAGTTTACTCTAGAGTTGAGCTTTAGGGGACAAGCTCCCTAGGATGAGTCTGTTGTTGTGCTTAGGAGTTAAGCTCCCTGATTGTGATGATCTGTGTTGTGATATTAAGAATGTTGTTGTCGGTGAACTATTAGGTATTGCATGTTCTAGCTGCTCGTTATTTCTATTGTTATTTGTATGTTATACTCTTTTAGGGGAGTTCTTGTGTAATCTTTAATACTCGCCCATTTCTTGGGATTTAACATTCTAAGTATGAGTCTCTATTGTGATAGCTGAGCTGGATAGTGGCAGGCCATGAACATGGCTTCAATTATCATGTTTTTATTCATTCCGCATTGTTTATTTATTATTTAAACTGTAATTAATTATGTTTTTTTAATAATTAAATGTATTGAAGGTTCCCAAACTTTTAGTTTTTTTACAAATAAAATGCATGGTAAGAGATTCTTTTTGAAATACTTAGGATGTTGAGTATTTCAATATCGTGCATGAGTAAAAGTCGAAGTTTAGACTCTTACAGATTTGGTTTTTACAATAAAACTCTTTCTTCAGGTATGATTGACTTGAGATTCTCTCTGTTTGATACATTGCTTAAAACTTCTCTTGAAGCTTTTTTGCTATTAAAATTCGATCCAAATTTACAAGAATATTCTTCGCAAAATTTAATCCTATTTTGTTGATCTTGATAACACCTTTCCTAAAACCACCATTAGACTCTATAGAGCTACCACCACCGCTTAACTTTTCAAAAGCACCATAACTTAGTCTTGTGTTCAAATTCTTGTGTAATCTAAATTATACACATTTTTTACTTGCACTTGTCACAAGCAAAAATTCACTATTCCATAAAATTTCTCCAGGATAATTTATTCATGGTCAAATGATGCGTTTTGACTTGGGGATAACCAAAGCAATTTCTATAGTAAGAGTGCCAATTTCAACCGCTGATCGAATTAGAATGATCACTAGAGATGACGTCGTTTCGATCAGTTGATCAAATACATTTATAAATGAAACTATTTAGGTGCACAATATAAGTGGTTGAGTCAAACAAAAGGACTCTGGTAAGCATTCTAAAACAACTCCTAAAGATCATGACTTTAGCATTACATAGTCTAGAACAGTAGTTTGGTGGTGGTTCCTAGTTTAAAGGTGAAACGTAGTAAAAAAAAAGTACTACCCGAGGGACAACCCATGTTATTACATTGGTGGTGAACGAGTTAAAGACATCGTTGGTTCGTGTATGTTTATTTAATCATTGATTTTTCTATATGCAACATGCTACTATGTTTTACCTAAATACACTAGGGACCCTCGATTTGACCGACATAATTTTCAATTGTCATCTGACATGTTACAATCTAACCAATAACTCTAGCCTAGTACTTACTTAGCTCTATTGACTTCTAGTCGATTTGCGCAATGGCTTTATTTTTGCTCTAATATTTTTCTCACGTGTTCATTGATTTCTAATTAGTTGGGCTTTAACAACATTTGGATGTTACTTTCTCAAACAACCTCTTTTCTCAATAACCACAAAAAGTGGCGTAAAGAAACGTAAAAATACCAAATTAGCAGGAAATGGTGTTAAATTGATGATCAATTTTGGTTCGATGATAATCACATAGGATTCAAGGTGGAAGCGTACAGGTCTTTATAATTAAAGTATAAGTTCGACGCAGTCAAAAAACACATGAAAGACATCATTTTACTACAGTTGGTCAAGTGGCTGCTATTTTCAGCAGCATAAAATTTTTTTGCAAACTTTCCATATATACGTGACGCCAATTACATATTTTTCTTACATTAAAGTACACAATAATTGAGTAAAGGAGCTAAAAGAATATGATTTAATTCAGACCTATCACACAACTAATATCAGGTATAAAGAAATTAGAAGAAAACTTTGGGAGACAACAAAGTAAGGCTTAAACATTACAAAAAATAATGAAAAAAGAAGAGAAAGATATTGAAAATTCTCTATAGCTCAACAATGATAGCCTATTTACTATCGAAAGGTGTTGGAATAAACTTAAATGCATATTTGGAATATGGAATATTTAATTTAGGAATTAGTGGGTACACAATTAAAGAATTAATGGATTATCAATTTAGGAGAGTAAGGAATTAGTAGATTTTATTGTTTTAGCAATTTTGGTAAGAACTTGGAGAACATGCTTGTAATAGGCTATAAATAGAGTGTTCCTTTACTGTGAATTGCAGAGATAATCGTAGAGTAAAAGATAGTGAAGAGAAGAAAAGTTGTGTATAGAGTTATAGAGAAAGTTTTAGAGAGTAATAAAGAAAAGTGTTTTAGAGAAATTGTTGTGTGCATTGTCTCTCCAATCCCAAAGCGAAAATCTTATGCGCGATTGTTATTTCTATTTATTGTTTTTTTTTCGAACTAGATCTTACAAATTGGTATCAGAGCATTGCGAGCTTTTACAAATTGGTATCAGAGCCGATGGCGAACGTAACGAGTCAATTATAGCTGCTACGATTGACGAAGGCAAATTACGAGAATTGGAGCATTCAAATGAAAGCACTACTTGGATCTCATGATGCATGGGAAGTGGTCGAAGAAGGTTTCGTAGAACAAGAGAATAACGCGGTTTATACGGTGGCTCAAACTAAAGCGTTGAAAGAGACGCGATCGAAGGATAAAATTGCATTGTATATGCTGTTCTGAGCAGTGGATGAATCGAGCTTTGAGAAGATTGCGAGTGCAACTACTTCAAAAGAAGCATGGGACACTTTAGAGAAAGTGTTCAAAGGAGCCGACCGAGTGAAGCAAGTGCGTCTCCAGACTCTTCACGTCCAGTTAGAGAGCATAAAGATGAAGGAGTCAGAAAGCGTATCTAACTACATCACGCGTGTGTAGACGGTGGTGAATCAACTCAATCGCAATGGCAAAAAGCTAACGGATGCGCGAGTTGTTGAAAAGATTTTGAGATTGTTGATGGATAATTTTGAGAATGTGGTGTGCGCAATAGAGGAGTCAAAGGACCTTGCGACGCTCACTGTTGACGAGCTTGATGGTTCTCTTGAGGCACACAAGCAACGCAAGAACAAGAAGAAAGAGGAAACTCTAGAGAAAGCACTTCAAACCAAGACGTCGATCGAAGATGAAAAGGTACTCTATTCTAAACCAATTCAGAGTAGAGGTCGCAGACGTGGAGGTTGTGGATATGGTCGTAGTAGTAAAAGCGATAGTTATGATGCAGAGAAGGAACATACAAGTCAAGCGAATTGGCGCGGAAAAAGATGCGGTCCAAGAAGAGGCCGTAGATCGAATCAGTCAAATATTGAATGCTACAAGTGTCACAAGTATGGTCATTATGCAAGTGATTGCTATTCCAATAAATGCTACAATTGCAGAAAAGTTAGACATTTTGCGAGAGATTGTCGTACGGATAAAAAGGTTGAAGAAACAAGCAACTTATCGGTAGAAAACAATGCGAATGAAGGTGTTCTTTTGATAGCGCATAAAGAAGGAAGCGACAATAATAATACTGTGTGGTATCTCGATTCAGGGTCAAGCAACCATATGTGCGGACATGAGCATCTATTCAAAGAGATGCAAAAAATTGAAGATGGTCATATTTCTTTTTTCGATGCATCAAAAGTAAAAGTAAAAGGCAAAGGTACGATTTTGTGTGTGCAGAAGGATGACTTAACATGGTCAATCCAGGATGTTTATTATGTACCACATCTCAAAACAAATATTTTGAGTTTGGGGCAACTCGCAGAGAAGGGTTATTCTGTATTTTTGAAAGACCGATTATTGCATTTGAGGGACAAGAAAGAGCATTTAATCGCTTGATTAGAAATGGGAAGAAATCGAATGTATAAATTGAATTTGAGAAGCGTACGAGAAAAATGTTTGCGAGTAAATGAAGAAAGCAAATGAGACAGGATCAATTCAATGGAAGTTAGCGTCGAAGTTGGAGAATTACCAGTCGTTGCATCAACGAGTATACCAAGAGAGTCTGAAACAACTGATGATGAAGATGAACCGCAACAACCGAGAATGTGGAGTTTGCAAGAATTGTACGATGCAAACAATGAGGTACATCTTGTATGTCTTTTGGCAGATGCGGAAGGTATTAGTTTTGAGGAAGCAGTGCGACATGAGAAGTGGCAAACTGCAATGGACGAGGAAATCAATGCAATTGAGTGCAATGATACACGGAAGCTGACATAATTGTCGAATGCAAATCAGCCGATTGGCGTGAAGTGGGAATTCAAGAAGAAAATAAATACGCAAGGGAAGATAAAGCGGGACAAAGCGCGGCCGATTGCAAAGGGATACAAGCAGTAGTCAGAAATTGACTATGATGAAGCTTTTGCTCCCGTTGCGAGAATGGATCTCGCATTAAGTGTTGGCATTGTTAATCGGTTCATGGAGGAGCCAGTTTATTAGCATTGGAAGGCGCTGAAGCGAGCAAGGATCAAGTTGCAGATATTTGTCGAAAGTATTGTCCGAGAAGTTCAAGAAGATGATTGGCATGACGGATGGAAATATTTCAGTTTATAGAAGAGTTTTGTTGGAATAAACTTAAATGTATTTTTGGAATATGGAATATTTAATTTAGGAATTAGTGGGTAGACTATTAAGGAATTAATGAATTGTCAATTTAGGAGAGTAATTAAGGAATTAGTAGATTTTATTGTTTTAGCAATTTTGGTAAGAACT